>PITA01004492.1:54939-122864 GCA_004023965.1 Spilogale gracilis
GGCTGCAGCTTCTCACCTGTGTGCCGGGTCTGGCTCCAGCGAGAAAGGAGGAGGAATAAAAGGTCCTTGAGATGGTGACAAAGGTCTGAGTGTGGGCCGCCAGAGCAGCCTGTTTCCAGGCAACTGCTCTACCCTGGGCTCCCCGCGGCGGCGGGCACATCCGTCACGCAGCAGCTCAGCTCGGCGAGGGAGCTTGGGCTGCCCCAGCAGCCCGGGCACAGGGCCCATGGCCCCCAAGCTCCAGCCCTGCTGGGGACACGAGGCCCCTTCTGCAGGGCTGCAGGAGAAAACCCGGCGTTGTCATGGCTACTGCGGGCCAGGCACCTACTGGGTGCCCGGCTGAGGGCCTGGTGCACACAGAGCAGAGTTCACCTCCGTTAGCCACTCAGTCTGTCCGTCCGTCCGTCTGTCCATCCTTGCAGGATGGAACAATGGTTTAGTGTGAGGGTTCTGAATGGCTAGATTGAAACCCCACTCCACCACGCATTCGCTGTTTGATCTTGGCCACATTACTTTACCTCACTGGGTCTCATTATCTTCATCTTTAAAATGGGCACAACAACAGCTTTTTCCTCCTAGAGATGTTATGAAGATGAAATGACTTAATGTAGGTAATACCCTGGCCACAGTGCCTGGCACCTGTTAAATGCTCAATGAATGTTTGCTGTTGTTTCTATTTTTATTATTAAGTCTTTGTTAAGAGGCCATGGGGTCGGTGGGAAGCATGTGGTCTGCTGCAATCACAAAGACTGGGCTGGGGTCCATGTTTGCCCCACTTGCAACTCTGTGACCTTAGTCAAGTGGCTTTGCCTCTCTGAACCTATTTCCTCTTAGCTAAATCGGGAAGAGAATTCATAGTTCATACCTGCTCTCTTTGGTGGAAATCTGAAGCCCCATCTCTGGCTGGAAGCATCGATGCCTCGCCCTGACTCTCTCCAGTACCCAGAGTGGTCATTATTCAGCAAACCACGGTTGGCCCCTGCTGGGTGTCGGTGTGAGAATGCCATCCCCCAACCCCCTGATTTCTGGGCTGCTCAGCCCTGCAGGACTGCCCTGTTCCTCACCCCTCGTTCTAATTGTTCCAGCCTCTGCCCTCAGGGCTGCCCAGTCCTGTCCCTCATCCTTCCTTCCACCTCCTTTCTGAAGACAACCTCTGCTGGTGCCCCCAGCCCAGGCCCTGGAGAGAGGAGGAGGCAGTGGCGGCGGCAGACCAAGTGCCAGGGGATCGGGCACGCTGCCGGCCTTTGTCTGGGCTGCCCGGCGGCCGAGGCTCAGTCCCCCGGGGCAGGCCACATTGCCGGCCTGCTGGCAGCCCAGGGAAGGCCGCGTGGGCGGGGGGGGGGGGCTGGACAGGCCTGGGCTGGCAGCAGCCCCCAGAGGACAGCCTGGCCCACTTGGGCGGGAGGGAGACCCAGGCCTGGGTGGAGAGTGGGATTGTGCTGCAGCTCTGAGCAGCAGCCAGAATGGGGATGACCGTGGCCTTCTGAGGCCTGCTGCAGACGTGTGTCGGCACCCACTGCGTGCCAGGGACAGCGTAGTACTTGGCCTTCAGGACGAGACCACACAGTCAGTCTCAGCCCAGGTTCAAATCCCTGCTCGGCTGTCTGACAGCCTGTGTGGCAGAGCATATCCCCGCACCCTTCCAGGCCTCTGTTAGCTGGTGCATGAAATAAACATCACCGTCCTACCCCAAGTGCTGAGGGCAGTCCGAACAGGGAAAGCACTCAGTAAGTGTTACTGCTGGTGGTGTTGACTCTGCCCTCAAGAGGGAGGGGCTGAACCTTTCCTGACCTCCTCCTGGGTGCTACGTCTGCTAGAGAGATGGTCCATTTCTGGAATTGTTCCCTGAGGGGCGCCTGGCTGGCTCAGTTGGGGGAGCGTGCAACTCTTGATCTTGGGGTTGTAGGTTCAAGCCTCACCCTGGGTGTGAAGATTACTTTAAATCTTTAAAAACTTTTTTTTCTAAAAGAAAACTGTTTATTGAGCACCCCTGGTATGCCAGCATCTGGGATGGGCACTGGGGATACCCAGATGAAAGGCCTAGGAGAGGAGGTGTTGGGAAGAGAAGGAAAAGAAGGGAGGAAAAGTGATATTGCGTCCTATTGCGTGCCTATTGCTGAGGACTGGGAATCCAGAGAGGAGCAAAGTAGCCCCTGCTGTCTTGGTGGCAAAGGACACAGAAATCTGGAAACCAATGATCATAACCCAGGATAATTAGTGCTATGACATGAACTGCTCTGGGGCTGCCAACAGAGCCTTGGAAGTCAGGGAGGGCTTCCTGAAGGAGGTGACCTGGAATCTTGGCATTGTAGTCCAGTTTATCAAGTCCTTCCTATAATAGTTCTGTCCTGGTGTGGCCTGGCCTCAGTATAAACATGTCCAGGGATAGGGGACTTACTCCCCAAGGAGGAATATACTTTTGCCATTTGCAATCAGCTCACCTTCCTTGGACCTGTTTGCAGCTCTCCTACTGCTTCCCATCTGGTCCAGGCTGCATCAGCTTCTGCATCAGTCTCCTGCTCCCTTTCTCACCCCTCCAGTGCATTCTCCACCCAGCAGCCAGAACAATCTTCTGAAACATAAATCAGACAACATCAGTTCCTAGCCTAAAACCCTTCAGTGGCTCCCCAGGGGCTCTTAGGACAAAGACCAGACTCTACCACAGCCTGCAAGGCCTGACCAGGCCTGGTGCAGCAGACCCTCCAGCTTCCCTGGGCTGTGGGGAAGTGTCCAGACGAGATCCTCCGCCTGCCTACGCAGCCTCTTGAGGGTACAGGGGTGAATTTAGTACAGACAAAGCCCCTCAAATGCCTCTGTCAGGAGACAAGTGGTGCTGGGCTATGGACAGCAGACATGCCCCATTTGGTGGTATCATCTAGGCACCGTGTCTTATCCACGCTGTGCCTCAGTTTCCCCATCAGTAAAATTAGGGGGCTACTTGGGTGATGTTCTTGAGGATCTCATTCACAGTGCTGGACCATTGGGCTTTTAGGAGCTCACCTCCTCAGCCCATGGGTCCCGTGACAGGCTGTTTCGTGCCTCCCCGCCCCACCCCCCGCCCCAAGCTGATCCCAAGACACCAGCAAATTGGGGTTAGATGATGACGTGGGTTTCAACAGCTGTCTTGATCCTGAGGAGACACAGGCCCATAAAGTGAAATGACCTCCTCTCAGCTCACTGTGTATCAGCCAAGCCTCTCTGGATCCGTTGTCATTTATCCCTAGGAATGACAGAAGGGTCATGCCAACCTGGGATGCTGGAGTTTTAATCCTTCCATCCAGAAACCTAGGTTCTGTTATAGTTGTAATTTTGTCTAAATACACAATGCATTCACGTGATGCAGAATTTGACAGTTTCAAAGATACGGTAACAATTCCCCGCCTGCCCCTTTTCTTTCCCTTCTCCAAAGTCACTGCCACACCAGCTTGCCTATCTTTCCAGAGGCATCTGATGCATACAGAGGCATAGGATGTACAGAACCTGTTCCTAGAGCTAGAGAGAACTGGTCCGTGTCAAGAATGCCTCCTGTCCATCATTCAGGGCTTGCCAGAAATCACAGTGCTTCATGGCGGCAGCGGGGGTGGGGGGGGCGCTGGGGGAGGGGACTAAGAGCTTCCCACCATCCCTCCCACTAGCCCAAGCACTGGGCCTGGCCTGCCCAAACTGGAACATTTGGGAATCTGGCTGGGTTGCTCCCGAATTCCCTGCAGAGGAGGCTAAGCACCCTGCTTTCGAAGGGTCATTGTAGAAGTAGCAAGTAGACACCAAGGAGATATTGTGAATGTTCCGACTGGCTATGTTGACTGTCTTCAGCACCATCCACAAACCAAATGACAAAGGGAGTTGGTGCTATGACTCAACAGAGGGGACCACAGGGCAGCTCAGCCGCAAGGGGGGCCCATCAGTAGGGGCGGGATGTGGGGGATGAGGGTGGACTTCACTTTATGGCATGTGTTAATGGCTTCATCCTAATGTTGGCATGCACAAATGAATTAACTCCATGTTACCGTTGAGGGAAAACATCCTGGAGCCAAGGAGTCCCTTGCTCAAGATTACATGGCTAGATTTGAACTCAGGCCTGCCTGAGTCCTAAGATGCCCCACTCTGGCCTGCAGCAGGAGCTGGATCAGTATTCCATACCTCAGCTCGTGCAGATGGTGCAATCAGTGCGGCAAGGCAGGATGGCCATGGGGTCTGCAGCCTGGGCTCTGGAACTTCCAGCTCTGGCCCCACTCCTTCCTGACTGTGTGGCCTTGCGCAGGCCATGTTCTCTCTGTGCGCCAGGACATCTGCTGTGCCTGAAGTTGGCTCTGGCCAGTCCCTTCTCAGTCCAGGCAGACTTGCTGGAGGGGGCAAATGGAGGGGGTCGGGAAATTTCCCCAGGGCTGAGGACACTCATGCCCTGCGAGATGGAACCGGGCCCTGAGCAGAGGCTTACAGAGGTACCAGTCCTGGCCTGGCTGTGTGACTCTGGGCCACTCTCTTTCCCTTTCTGAGCCTCCAGCTCATGTCTCTAGGTTCTCTGAGGGTGAGATTTTCAGGAAAGGAGGTCTTTGGGTGGGAACTGACAGGATTTAGGCATGAATCAGAACTGGGGAGCGGGAAGAACAGGGTTCAGGGAGACATAGGGACAGGTGGCAGAGGGTGAGGCGCCTTTTACTGACTCTGGGAATTAATCTTACATTTTTTCAGCAAGGATTTGATTTAAAGGTGTGGGCAAAACTAAGCCAGGCTGAGCAGAGGGGCCCCAGGGAAGGTCCCCACTCCATACATTAATGTTTGCTTCAGAAAGTTCCAGAAGCCTTGGACTTGCTGTTTCATGGCCAGGGAAACAGGCACAAAGAGAGGCAAGAACTCCCCAGGGCCGCAGAGCTTTGCTTGTCCTTTACTCTTTCAGCATCTGCTTCCGGAGCACCTACTGTGTGCCGGCGCCAGGCTTGCCCTGGCAGAGACCACAGCTGGCCCCATCTGTGCCCTCGCGATGGTCCCCACCCACCGGGAGAGAGGGTCACTGCTCTACTGTCACACACATCAACAGTGTTGCCTTTGTGAGAGGCGGCAGGAAGGGGATGGTGCTCACAGGGTCCTGGGCAGGGGTCAGGGAGGCCTTCTCTGAGGCAGTCTGGATTCATTTGCTAGAGCTACCATCATAAAACCACAGCCTAGAGGTTCGAACATTGGAGATTTGTTTCCTCACAGTTCTGGAGGCTATAAATCCAGGATCAAGTTGTTGGAGGTTGGTTCCTTGTGAGTCTTCCCTCCTTGGCTTGTAGGTGACTGTGTCTTCACCTGGGCCTCCCTCCTGGGGTCTCAGTGCCCTCATCTCCTCTTCTTAAAAGGACATGGGTCAAATTGGATTAGGGCCCACCCTAACAACTTCATTTAACTTAATTTCTTCTCTAAAAATGCTGTTTCCATACAGTCACACTCTGAGGTACAGGGTAGACTTCAACATAGGGATTTGCAGTGGGGAGGACATGGATGGGGGGACGGGACACAGCTCAGCCGGTAATAGGCAATAACACTTGAGCCAAAGCCTCAAAGTCAAGTTAGCATAGTAATAGGGGGGAAATAGTGTTTCAGGCAGAGGGTACAATGTGGGCCAAGGCCAGGTGGCAGGAGGGAACATTTGGCGGGCATGGCTAGAGTGCAGGGAGGGTGGGGAGGGAGTTTGAGGACGAGGCCCAGGAGATTGAGTCCCCATGCCGCCACTCCATGGCACCCTGACTGTGTCCTTTTCCAGTCATCGGTTTCCTCCCTGGTGAAACAGAAGTAACCAAATCAGCCTTGCGGGGCTCAGAGCCTGGAGTGAGGTCACATAGGCTTAAAATGTCTGTCCTGTGGCAACTCTGAGTAGGCGCTCAATATGAGTTGTCCTTTTTCTCTCTCCTGCCTAGACCACACTTGATCTTTCTTAGTCCCCTCCTTGTCCTCTACCCTGATTTGTATGACCCAGCTTGAGATCCTGATCTACAGACCCAAGAAAGGCCTTAGCAAACATCATGATTCGGAGAAGCTGTTTCAGCCTCAAAAGGACAGTTTTCTGGGGAGGCGGCTGTTTGAGTGTGCCTGACTTCCAAGTGAGCCAGGCGAGAGGGCCACGTGTGGATTCTCAGTAAAATATCTGAGCCTCCTATAAGATTTGGAGAGAAAAACACCCTCCCTCAATATAACGTTGCCCTTTGTTGCAAAATAAAAGGTCTCCAGTGCTAGCTGCCTCCTCCTCTTGGGGCCTGTCTGCGGGGCGTCTCTGCCCGCAGGTCACTGGTTTTCACTGGCTGCGTGGCTGTGGCAAGTCCCTGCATTTTTGAGCCTCAGTTTGTCCATTTGTGCTTTCATTCAACACATTTGAAAATTTTATATATTGGGGCACCTTGGTGGCTCTGTCATGGAGCATCTGCCTTCGGCTCAGGTCATGATCCCAGAGTCCTGGGATTGAGCCCCGCATCCGGCTCCCTGCTCAGCAGGAAGCCTGCTTCTCCTCTCATTCCCCCTGCTTGTGTTCCCTCCCTAGCTGTGTTTCTCTCTGTCAAATAAATAAATGAAATCTTTAAAAATAAAAAAATAAAATTTTATATGAACCGTTTATTTTAGGTTTATGGAAAAGATGCAAAGATAGTCCGGAGGGTTCCTGTAAAGCCCTCACCCGGTTTCCCCTCTTGTTAATGTTTGACACTGTGATGACATTTGTCATGGCTGAGGGACCGACCCAGGTACACGCTGAGGAAGCAAACTCATCCTTTTTTCAGATTTCACTAGTTTTTCCTTAACATCTGTTTTCTGTTCCAGGATCCCAACCAGGATACCACATTATATTTAGTCAGCACATGTCCTTAATTGCTGATCTATGACAGTGTCTTAGGACCCAGTTTTATTTCGACAAATATTTTTGAGCACCTACAATGTGCATTGTTCTTGGTGCTGGGGAAAGAAAGAATTCTTCCTTCCATGGAGCCTACATTTGAGAGTTGAAAGACAGGTGACAAACAAGCAAATGTTAATATTAAGTATGTCGGGTACTATATAGAGAAATAAAGTAGGGAAAGGAGATTGGCTAAGGAGGAGCTGCTATTCGAGGTAGCGAGGTCTGGAAAGGTTTCCTTATGAGGAGACAGAGCAGAGACATGTTGGAGGTGAGGAAGCCTCCATGTGGGTATCTGGTGGACGGGTATGCAGAGAGTGGAACAAGTGCAAAGGCCCTGAGGCAGGTAGCACCTGAGGAGTGTGAGGAACAGTGAGGAGGTTAGAGTGTGTGTGCCCAGGGCGTGGGGGCAAGTGGCAAGGACAGATCTGTGTGGACGTGGAAGGGTGGATGCTGGAGTAGACTGCTGCCATGATCCAAGTGAGCCAGGCGAGAGAGGATGGCAGCCTGTGCCTGAGTGGTGCCCATGGAGGGTGATGAGTGGGCAGAGTCTAGGCTTGGCTGAAGGAGGAGCCACAGGATTTGCTGGTGGAAACAGGGCTGGTGCTGAAACCTTCTGGCGGGGTTTGTATGAGGAATAAGATTTTAGCGAGGCTTCGAAAACTGTCCAGTTGGGTTTCCCTCTCCATCTCCTGTGTCCAGAGCTGCCTGGCCCAACTCATCCTCTGGATGAGGGCCAGTAATAAACCACTGGATGTTTGTTTGTTTTAAAGTATAACATTTTGCAAAAGTATAGAATCTCTTTCCTTAAAAAAAAAGTTCATCAGGTACGAATGTATTCTGAAAAACAATCTCCTTCCTAGCCCTGTCTGTCTCCTTGCTAGCTCCCCTCCCCAGGGACAACCATTATTATTTCTTGGGTATCCTTCCAGAGATATTTTATACATATATATAAACACATATGCACATATATTTGTGGAGTTTCTTTCTATTTTTACACAAAATATGTTGTGCAGACATGTAGGTTGTTTTTTTGTTATAATGGCTTTACTGAGATACTCATATACCACACAACTCACCCATTTAAAATACAATTCAGGGACGCTTGGGTGGCTCATTGGTTAAGCATCTGCCTTCAGCTCAGGTCATGATCTCAGGGTCCTGGGATTGAGCCCCATATCGGGCTCTCTCCTCAATGGGGAGCCTGCTTCTCCCTCTGCCTGCCATTCACCCTGCTCGTTCTCTCTCTCTCTGTGAAATAAATAAATACAATTAAAAAAATAAAATACAATTCAATGGATTTTTGAATATTCAGACTTGTGTAACCATTGCCACAATAAATTTTAGAATATTTTTGTCATCCCAGAAAGAAACTCCATAGTCATTAGTAGTCACTCTTCATTTCTCCCTGATCCCTCTCCCCTGGTCCTGGGCAACCACTAATCTGCTTCTCTCTCCATAGATTTGCCTTCCCCTGACATTTCCTGTACATGGAATCATACAATATGTGGCCTTTTGTGTCTGACTTTCACTTAGTATAGTTTTTTCAAGATTTGTCCATGTTATAGCATGTATCTCATTCATTATATTACCAAATAATATTCCATATTATGGACATACCACATTTTATTTATCTCTCCAACAGTCGATGGATGTTTGGGTTGTTTCCACATTTGGGCTATTATCAATAATGCTGCTCCAAGTAGTCATGTACAAGTTCTGGGGTATATGCTTTCAATTCTCTATCACCTGGGCTTGGAGCGACTGGGTCATATGGTAATTCTATGTTTGACCTTTTGAGGAGGTTCCATACTGTTTCCCAAAGTGGTCACACCATTTCACAATTCTACCAGTAGGGTATGAGGCTTCTGATTTTCCCACATCGGTGCCAACACTGACTATCTTCTTGATAAAGGCCATTCTCGGCGTGTGTGAAGTGGTATCACATCATGGCTTGGATTTGCATGTCCCTACGATGTTGAGCATCTTTTCATGTGTTCATTGGCCATCTGTATATCTTCTTTGGAGGAATGTATATTTAAATCCTTTGGCCATTTTTAATTGTATTATTTGTTGTTTTGTTATTGACTTATATATTATAGATAAAAGTCCCTTATCAGATATATGATTCACAAGTATTTTCTTCCAGTCTGTGATTCTCTTTTCATTTTCCTTTTTTTTAAAGTGAGCCCTGTGCACAACGTGGGGCTCAAACTCACAACCCCCAGATCAAGAGTCATGTGCTCCATTGAGCCAGCCAGGCATCCCTCTTTCCATTTTCTTCACGGTGTCTCAGGAGTGCAAAACTTTTTAATTTTTATGAAATCCAACTTGCCTACTTCTCCTTTTGTAGCTTGCACTTTTGATGTCATACCTAAGAAACCACTGCTTAATCCAAGGACATGAAGATTTATCCGTGTTTTTTCTTCTTGGAGTTTTACAGTGTTAGCCCTTACATCCTTCAGGTTGTTTTTCCATCACACAGTAAATCTATATACTGTCAGTGCATAAGTAGGTCAGAACATAAAGAACTTTCATATTCTTTTTTACAGCTGCATAGTATTCGCTTCTTTGGGTATACCTTAATTTATTCACCTGGTCCTCTGCTAATGGACATTTAGGTTGTTTCCAATATTTTGCTCTCACAAAAATGTTTCAGTGAACATCCTTGACTATATAGATGGCCATGCCTTATACGTGTGAGTGTATATCAAGGAGTAGAATTGCTGGGTCTGAGGGCGATATGTTTCTCGGTCTTTTAATAGTGCCCTCCACTCCCGGCAGTGATGTCTAGAGCATGAAGCATTAATGAATAACCGTGGTTACTACATATTGATTGGCCACTATGTACTGGCACTGGCATCTCCTCACCATGACCCTGATGGTCAGATTTGAATCACCCAGACTTACAGTGATCTAAGGTCCTCTGGTTTGCCCACCTCCTGAGCCTGCTGACTTCCTATCATCCGATCCTCCCTATGGCTTCAGAGTGCCTTGAACCCCTTCCACAGGGACTCCTGGAGGAAGGCAGACTCTGCATGTGCGGCCTGGCATGTCTCTTTCTAAGACCACACTTACACATGCAGAAGGCAGAGGCTAGCCGGTCACTCGGGAGTCTTGAAGGAGCAACTGTGGTATGCTTGGCACCGTCCCCAGAGGTGAGAAGTGGCCTTTGCTCTCCAGCTATGTCCCTCCTCGTAAGCAAGGCAGCCAAGTCTCAAAGACAGACTTCAGGAGATGTGGGCTGACTCAGGCTCAGGGGTCTAGCTGTGGGTCAGGCAAATGTGGATTCAGTCCTGATTCTTCCCCATGTCACTTTGGGCAACTCATGTCCCTTTTCGGTGCCTCTGTTTCATTATCTGTAAAATGGCATTGTGGGTATTACCTCCTGGCATGTTCCACTCCACTAACTCTATTACCCTGGTTGGCAAAGTGCTGTAAGAAATCAAAGGCAAGACATGTGGTGAAGGGTCAGGGAAGTCTTCACGGGGGAGTGGGGAGAAGGGCCCTGGAATGAAACTTGGAGGAGGGACGGCTCAGGAGCCAGATGATAGCAATTTAGGCAGAGGAAACCATGGGTGTCCAGGCTACCTCCTTGAACAGGGTTCCCCAAACCTAACTTCTTCTTGAAAGGAGCCTGGAACAGTGTTTAGGAATCAGAGTTCTGGGGCTGGGCTGCCTGGGTTGGTCTCCGGCCCAGCCACTGATGAGCTGTGTGACCTTGGTCAGACCACTTAACCTCTCTGGGCTTTAGTTTCTGCAACCATAGAAAGGAGTTGTTCATATTTCCTAGGGTTACAGTGAAGAGTAAATGGGTGGGTTCCTGGCCAGCTCAGTTGGTGGAGCACATGACTCCTGATCTGGGGGCTGTAAGTTTGAGCTCCACACTGGGTGTTGAGATTACTTTAAAAACATTTTAAAATCTTTTTTTTAAAAAGTAAATGAATTATTATATGTAAAACACTCAGACCAGTGATGGCACACAATAAGTGCGTGATGAATGTGAATTTTTACAGGGAGGAAGGCAAGGCATTAGAGTACTGTGTTTATCATATGGGAAAAATTAAGGCTCTCTGCAAATGTAAATGTCCAGGGTCACTTTGGAGTGACTCAGGGGTCCATTCAGTCCTTTATTCATTCAGTGAATGTTTCCTGAGCACCTACTCTCCCAGGCTCTGGTAGATACTGGGGATCCAGGCAGGGGTAAACAAGACAGCCTCCACCCTGGAGAACTTCTGACCTGCTCCAAGGGTGCCCTTCCCAGGCCAGAAAGGAATCAGGATTTTAACATAAAGTGTCTAGCTCCAAAATCTGGGCAAAAGGATAACAGAAGTCAAAATGACCCACTTCATCTCACCCTTCCTACAGATGAAGCAACTGAGACCCAGAGTAAGGAGGCAGGAGCCAGGCCACAGAGCCCGAGAGCCAGCGTGTGCTTCTCCCCAGTGCCTGGCATGTGCCTCTCCCTGGTGCCCTGCAGGCTCTGGGACAGGAGGTCAGAAGCAGGGGAACTGGTAGAAAGAAGTTGGATTCTGGCTATAGTTTAAAGGTGCATTGAACAGGATTTGCTGGTGGATGGAATCCAGGAATCCAGGAGGATTCTAGGATTAGGTCTGAGCAAGTGGGGATGGAGATGGTTTTTGCTGCAGGAGAGCTGGTGGCTGTCTGGGCAGTGGAGGGGGTCGGGGTGGTCCAAACACCATGGGTGGGTGGGTGGGTGGGTGGATGGATGGATGGATGGGTGGATGGATGGATGGACGGGTGGATGGATGGATGGATGCTTTTTCCTGGCCCTCCAGAGGGGCCAACTCACTTTCAGATTTGTCCAGCTAGCCAAATGGAGGCAGAGGAGAGCCCCAGGATGGAGGTGTGACCTCCCCTGGAGACAATAAGATGGATAAGGTTCAAGGATTGGGTCCTGAGGCTGCCAACATCAGGAGGTTCCATCCAGTGTTCGGGGTTTCTTCTTCCATGAAATGTCCCAATTTTTAAGTATAGCAATAAATTTGAAATTATAATAAATCTCTGCATGTCCCCCCAAATATGTCCCTAGGCCCCATCTGGTCTGTGGCTCTGGAGTCAGAGTGTCAAGGTCAGAGTCTGGCTCTCCCTTCCCAGCTTGGGTGCCCTTGGGCAAGTGACTTAGCTTCTCAGAGCCTTGACTTTCTTTTTTAAAAGTTTTTTTTTTTTTTTTAAGATTTTATTTATTTATTTGACACAGAGAGAGAGATCACCAGCAGGCAGAGAGGCAGGCAGAGAGAGAGGAGGAAGCAGGCTCCCCGCTGAGCAGAGAGCCTGATGTGGGCCTCGATCCCAGGACCCTGAGATCATGACCTTAGCCGAAGGCAGAGGCTTTAACCCACTGAGCCACCCAGGCGCCCAAGCCTTGGCTTTCTTATCTGTAAAATGGGAACAATAATAGTACTCACCTCCTGGGCTCATAGTAAGGGCTCCCTAGCTGACGGTGAGGATGAAGCACTATCTGTGATGGATTTTATTGGCAACCAAGGCAGACATGATACCAAAAGGAAAAAGAGCGGGGCACCTGGGTGGCTCAGTTGGTTAAGCGACTGCCTTCGGCTCAGGTCATGATCCTGGAGACCCGGGACCGAGCCCCACATCCGGCTCCCTGCTCAGCGGGAAGCCTGCTTCTTCCTCTCACTCCCCCTGCTTGTGTTCCCTCTCTGGCTGTGTTTCTCTCTGTCAAATAAATAAAATCTTTTAAAAAAAAAAAGAAAGGAAAAAGAGCACTGGGCTCTGGGATGGTATCCCATCTCTCTCTCGGCAAGCTCTGTAACCTAGGACTAGGTTTTAGACCTCTCTGAGGAAGAAGTGTTTTGGTTTCTGGAGTTGGGCAATGGGCAGCATGCCTGTTGAGGTCTCTGAGTCCTCACTCACCACTCTCCCTCCCTGCCTTCTTCCCTCCAGCCTCACCCACCCACCACCTCCCACCCCTCTACCCTGCAGCCAGAATGATCTTTCAAAAGCACAAATCTCAGCATGGTCTTTCCCTGCCTGGAGAAAAACCATGTTGGCTCCCTGCTGCCTGTAGGAAAAAGCCCAAGAACCTTAGCCTGGCATGAGGAGGTGGGAGACCGCCCTCACTTCTCTTCTCTCAACTCCTTCCACCAACCCTGTTTCCATACCAGCGGCACACAGCCCCTCAGCCAGTTCTACCTGCCCATGATCCACCCACCGGTTCCTGAGCACTGCCCCTTCCTGGACCCAGCCACTTCCCTCCTGCAGTGACCGGTGGCTTCTCCATGTCCTCCCCACCTTCCCTCTTACCCTTTCCTCTCTGCCGCCCATTTTCTACAAGCAGCCAGAGGGATCCTGAGAAAAATGCAATTTGAATGGTGTCACCTGCCTGCTTAAGACCCTTCCATGGCTGCCTGTTTCACTGTGAGGGAAACCACATGTCCTGTCCCATCTCTCTAGCCACGCTGTACGGCTTCCCTGCTGTCTGCTCCCCACTGCCTCAGACACCAGCCTCCTCCCCGTCCCCTCCAGTAAGCCTTTGCACATGCTGTTCCCCTTCCTGGAGGCTTTCCACGTGGCTCTGTCAGAGGGGCCTCCCTGGCCCCCGCCTACATCTCGCCTACTTCAGCTCTCCCCTCAGGTGCGAATCACCTGTTCAGGAGGCAGGGCTGCAAGGTCTGCCCAGGGCTTTGAAGGCCTAGCCCAATGTCATCCTCCCTGGTGAAGCCTTCTTTCTTTAACACAGCCCCACGCCCCGGCCTGTTCCCAAGGCCCCTGGAGATCATTCCCTCCCGGTCCATCCCAGGTCGGCGGTAGAGACGGCTCCATCCTGGCTTCCTGTGAGTTTTCTTTTCTCTCTGTCTCCCACACTCAACATAATTACCCCTGGATGGCAAGCTCCTCAAGGCCAAGGAGCCTCACAGTGGAGACGGTTCATGTTTATCGAGCAAGCTTGGTCTCTCCTGCGTTTTCTGTTTAAATCCTCACAACCCTGTGGGGTCGGCACCCCTAAAAGCCCCACCTTAAAGAGCTTGAAGGGGGTTCAGTTACGTGCCCCCGTCACCCTGCAAGTCTGACACCAGAGTAGGAGCTTCTAAGGAACAAGGGCAGTAACGCTGGTGTAGCGGCTGAGGCCTACCCAGATGTCTCCACCTCACAGGGACTTTCATCCCAGCTGCGTTTCTATGGCTGGGGAAACAGAAGCACAGACAGGGTAAGTAACTCAGTGAAGCTCAAGGGCAGGATCTGAACCCGTGCCGTCTGGCCCTGGGTCATGCTCACCAACCTCTTCCGCGCTTGCCATCGGACCCTCCTCCTTCTGACCAGCCTGGAGGCTTCTCTGTATCTTGGCTCCTAGAATAGCAGCCAGCCCCAGGTGCCCCGAGTTAGTGAGTGTGTAATGAAGGAGGGAGTAGGTAAGTGGTGGACATGGGACCCTGCCCCAGCCACCCCAGAGCTGTCTGGAAGTTCAAAAATGTGGCAGCCCCTCTCCCAGGCTCGGTGCTCCCCCCTCCCAGTTGTCCAGACAGCCCCGGGGAAGGACCAGATCCATAAACATGAGGCTCCACTTGGGCCCAGGAGGGGCTCTGGGCACTGTACAAGTCCTCAATATTATTGCTTTATTGTCATTTAAATGGAGCCTGCCTTAAACAGGCCACCCAGTTCTAGCCACCAGTGCTGGACAAAACCCCCATTGAAAAGCCAATTACAATCACTCCATCTAAATTGTCATGGATTTGTATAGAAAATTACATCTCCATTTAGTCCTGAAGCGACGTCCTGGGCATGGACAGAGGGGAGGCTGGCCCATTTACCCCGCCGGCTCAGCGCGGGTGCCGCGGGCAGAGAGAAAGCCCAAGCTGCTGGGGCTCGGCCGGCCTGGGGAACAAAGGCCAGTTTGTGGGGGCCTGGAGAGAAGCTGGGCCTCTCAGGGCGGCTCAGATTCCAAGCCTGGGCTGATGGACCCTGCCCCGCCAGCTGGTCTCCCCTGCTGGCGGCTGTGGCCGGCTTCGGATGGCCCGTCAGCCCTGCCACCATCCAGGGCGGCTGGAGCTTGGCTTCTGTCCACATGGCCATGAAATGAAGAAGGTTTAGCCCCGGGAGCACTGGACTGGGATCCCAAGATCTTGGATTCATTCATTCATTCATTCATTCATTCATTCATTCACAAGTTATTAAGCACCTGCTGGTGGTGTGAGCAGCACAGTGGCGTAGAAACGAGCATCAGCTTGGGAGTATTCTGGATTTGATTCCAGGCTCTGTCCTCAGTAGCTGTGGAGAGAAGTCTCCTTCAATGACTCGTTGAGTTCTGAAGTTGTGGGGCACCTACTTTGTGCCAAACAGTCCTTGGTTGTGGCCCTTAATGTCCAGTCGGGGTTTACTGTTTCCCAAATGATAAGTGTTCTGAGGGAAGCGAACAGGGGCTGGCGTGGGCTTTGGGGACTCGCTGCACAAGCAGGCAGTTCGGAAGGAGCTGGTCATGCGGTCATGCCAATACAAGCGGCAAGGACATTCCAGGCAGGGGCAACAGTGCGTGTGGGTAGAGGCACGGGCAGGTCATGGGGCAGGCTGGGGCAGCGAAGGGAGAGTGTGGCAGGGGATAAGGTCAGTGGGGGCACCCTGAGGACTCTGGGGCTCTCCCCTGAGCCTCAGTTTCCTCATCTGCAAAAACAGGAACAATGACCTTAGCCACCAGGCCTCGCGCCAGGACTCAGGAGATCATGAACCTGGGCTCTCAGCCTGGTGCTGGGCACAGGATACCCCTGGCCAACTGAAATAGCCTGACCTGGATGGTGCTCCCTAAGTCTGAGGGCACAGCCCACTCCTCCTTGTCACTTGGGGGTGACGGCTCAGGGGCTTTGTGTGCATTAGCTCCCAACAGCCCTGTAGGCTGGGGTTCTTTTCCCCCTTTCACCGATAAGGAAAGTGACTGAGCGCAAGGGACTGTGTGACAGTGTCACACCCTGGCCTCCTGGAGACCTTGCCCAAATGCCCAGTGGCTTTGGGGACTCTGTCAGAGTGACTGTGTGTGTGACTGTGTCAGACCATATATCACTGCCTACACATGTCTGTCTGGGCCCACAGGGACACTTGGCACCCTTTCAGGGACCAGTGGACTGGCAGGGCTGGAGGCGACTGTGGGGCGGGGCAGGACGGGCAGGTTCAGAGGTGAGGAGGGCAGAGCCCCATCCTCCCCCACCCTGCCCCACCAGGCAGTCAGGCAAATGGAAAAAATGTTCACACCCGGGGCAGGCGGGCGGGTGGCTGCCCCACCAAGGACCGCTCTGTGCACAGAAAACAAGTTCTTCTGGTATCAGCTCGAGTTTGGCAGGAAGTGGCTTTTGGGTGGCAGGAAGTTGGATTCAGCTCATATCGGCCCTGGGCTGAGGGGCAGGAGAGCAGTTATCTGGGGTTAAACAGAGTTACTGAGAAGCGAGGCCCCAATGCCCTGTACCCGATAGAGCTGAGGGCACAGCCACCCCTCCTGGTCATTTGGGATGATGGGTGGGGAGGGGGAGACCTTGTAAAGAAGAGCTGCCACTTCTCATGTGCTACTGGGCCCTGGATCCCGGCCAGAGCTCCTCATCCACCTCCCCTGACCCCCATTTAGCAGATGTGTAGACTGAGACTCTGAGAGGCAGTGACTTGCCTGAGGTCACCAAGCCAAGTGGGGAGAAAGGGAGCGGGGAGACTACAAGAAATGTGTAACTACCTAGAGACAAGAGAAAGACCAGGACAGAGAGCAAGGAGGATGGGAACAGGACAGGGCAAGTAGTTGAATGCAGAGAAATGATGAGACTAGGCCAGTCTAGGAAGGCGAGACAAGGAAGATTTCTGGAGTGCCCACTCTGTGCCAGGCCCTTCCAGGAACATCACAACCGACCTTGGGATCCTGATCCTGAGCCCATTTCCCAGATAAGGGCAGTGAGACCCACAGAGCCTTACCAGCTGATCCACACCAGGAATCTAGGTCTGATTCCAAAGCCCATGTTCCTTCAGGCCCTGCCCCTGTGCCCGACTTCCAGGGAAGGGAAGTGGCTGTACTAACAGGGATGCCCAATCTCACTACCTGTTTGCTTGGGTATCCTGTCGAGGAATTCACTCAGTTGGCCCACAGAGAGCCAGGGTTCAAATGTGCACAAAGTGGCTGCAGAATTCACATGCTTAGCCATGTGACCAGGTGTGCCAAGCACTATGCCAGGGCAGGCAGAGAAAGCCAGGGTTCTGCCCTCAGGCTGGGACCCAGAAGTTCCAGTCACTGATCTGAAGTCCTAAAGCTATACCTGGAGAGAAACCAAATCTCCCAACTCCCAGCCCTGGACACTCTTGTACCCCTCCACTCAGCCCCCACTGGAGGCCCTAGGGAGTAGGCCACTGGTCCTTCTGTTCTCATCCCAAAAGCAGCACCCAAGCTGTTCCCTGGTTAGGATGCTGATTTGAAGCTCAGTCTGTATGTCGTTTGCGCATTACTCAGTGCATGTCAGAAGGTACGAACATCTCCCTTTCCCAGAGAGAGCTGCTGGGCCCCCCTGCCCTCCTCCAGACAGCAAAAATGCCAGCCGGCTAGACAGGGAGCTGTGCCCTGGCCTCTGACAGCACCCGCCTGCAGCCGCCTCCCCCATTCCCTCCTGGAGCCAAATTTAGGCAGCTCTGCTACTGAGAGATGGGGAGAGCGGAGGCAGGAAACAGTTAGGTTGGAGGCAGCCCTGCCTTGGCCTGCACAGGGTGGGGTGGCCCCACGGGTACCCCGTCCCTAAAGCCCTTGGCCCAGCCTCTCCTGTCCCTCCTCCCACAGGAATGCAGGCCAGGTTGGAGAACACAGGGTTCTCAGCTGCAGCCCAGGGTGCTGGCTACTCTGGCCATGAGGGAGGAGGGAGAGATGGAGGGAGGGAGGAGGTCATGGCCGGGGCAGTGGGGAAGGGATCAGATAGCCTCCTCCAGCCCCAGACACCGGCTGCCACTGGGGACAGGAGCCTGCTCTGCTTCTCAGCACTTCCTGCCCCTCCTTGATGTGCGCACCCCAGATCTGATTCTGGGATGGGGGCAGGGGGTATAGCTGGGCTGAAGTCTCCCCAAAGGCTCCAACAGTCTATCACCTCCTTGGGCTAGACTTTGGCCTTGGTGGTCTTGGTTTTACTACCTGGGAAATGGAGAGGCTGCCCTAGAATGATTTCCAAGTGGCTATTCATGCTCAGAGAAAGGGTTTCTGGGAGGCCTGATAGAAATTAGGGATGTGGCTGTGGCTTTAGACCTAGGAACTTCTTAGATTTTTCAGGTATGGCTCCTCACTGATGTGGGATGTGGGTGGGCTGACAGTGAAAGACCTGGTCTGGATTCCAGCCACCAGGAATCTGGGGGTGGAGTTAAGAGTGCCCAGTAGTTGGGAGCATGGATCCTGGGGTCTGACTGCCTGGGTTTGAATCCCAGCTCTGCCACTCCATGACTGGGCAAGTTGCCTCAGCTTTCCGTGCCTCAGTCTCCTCACCTCTGAGATGGGGTTAATAAGCCTCCCAGAGCTGCTGGGAAAGTGAAATGAGGCAGTGAATGTTTGGCACACATTAAGCACACCACGATGCCAGCTACCAGTGTGACTGTTTTGTCTCCCTGAGCGGTTGGGAGGCCCCCGCCCCCCACCCCATATAACGGATGTGGATGCGATGGGGAGGCGCTGTAGCTTGATGGTGAAATGGGCATAGGGATGGGGTTCACTTCTGCGTGACCCTGGGCAAATGGCCACACCCCACTGCGCCTTGGGCGGGGAACAGCAGAAGCTCCTACCACACAGGGTCTGTGAGGATTACACAGATCAGGCTTGGCACAGCGCCTGGCACATAGCGGGCGCTCCCTGAAGGGGAGCTGGCCAGATCGAATGGTACCGGCCCGCACAAAAGACAGGTGGGCAGCGTCCCTGGGGGGGAAGGCGGGGGCAGGGGGAGGAGAAGGACGGGGGGCGGGCTTAGGGCAGGTGCGCTGGGAGTGGGGAGGCGGGGCTGGGAGAGGGGAAACGCGAGGGTGGGCAGGCGGGCGCGCGAGCGCGCAGCAGGTGCGTGTGGAGTGGGCGGGGCCCGCGCGGGCGGGGTCTCCAGGTGAGCGGATGCGCGCCTGGAGGCTGGCGACAGGGGGAGGCGCGCCGCCCTGGCCCACAGCCGGAAAGCGTCCCTGTGTCTTTAACGCCCTCCTCCCCGCGTCCCCCCCGCCCCCTTTGTGCGCCCCCCCCTCAAGCCGGGCTGCAGCCGTGGAGCCGTCCCCCCTGCACTGACAGCTGGTATCTAATTACTGTGTGAGAATGGAAAGTCAGGCTGTCCCAGCTCCGGGGAGAGGGGATTAACGTCTCCTGCAGAATACACTTCCTCTGGTGGGTTGCCATGGTTACTCTCATTACCTGCCTGCCCGCGAGGAGCCCGCGCGAGCCGCTCCAGCAGGCCCTCCGAACCCGGGCCCGGCGCGCGCGCACCTCCCTGCTTCTCCCCGCCCCTCCCCGCCGAGGCGCACGCGCGTGCGCCCTGGGGGGGGGGGAGCGAGCGAGAGCGGCCTCTCCCCGGCCCTGCGCCCCGCCCCCCGCCTGAGCAGCTGTCAGCGGCGCGCGCGGCCTGGCCAGCCCTTGCGCGCGCTGTCAACAGTCATTAGCGCGCGGGCCCTCCCCTCCCCCTCCAGCTCCCCCTTACCCCCCACTCCAGCGCTGGGTGGGGCCCGCACCTGGGGCCTCTGCTCGTTAGCGCGCCCCGCCGCCCGCCGCGGCCCGGAGGGACCCGCCCGCGGGGCCTGCTTGGCTCAGGGCTGCCCCCTTCCACCTAGAAGCCACCCCTCAGCGACCCCATCCCCTGGCCTAGGCCACGGCTCCCGAGGGAGGCGGGTCCCCAGTCCTGGAGCGTACCCCTTCAGAGTAGTAGTGACAGAGGTCATTTATGGGTGTCTCGCCCAGGGTGGGCGCTATTTGGGCACCATTTGGGTTCCTACAGCCGTCCTGTTACACTGTGTCACCGCAACACGGGAGGAGACTGAGGCTCAGGCAGGCCCGCCCTTTGGCCAGGGTCAGGGCTGGATTGTCTCCAGGCTTGTGACTTCACCCCTAGGGCACTTTCGCCAAGTGGATACCCCCAGGCCACACCCCCCAGTCAGGTCCCCTGACCCTGTCCCGCCTGACAGTGCCCTTGGCTGCTCCCTCCCACCCTTAAACTGGGGTCACTGGTCCCATCTTGTCAAAAGGGGGACACTGGTTCCACTGCACTTCTTTCTCTTTCCACCCTCCACTCTCCCATCCTTTCCAGATATTCCAGAGCTAAAAAAAAAAAAAGGAAAGGAAAGGAAAAAGGTAAAAGAAAAAAGAAATATTCAGAGCTGCTTGAAGGATATGGCATCCCTCAAAGGTAGCACTGTCATTGGGGGGCTGATCTCAGGCAACTTCCTGTGGCCCAGGGTGTGCATTTCGGTCCCCAGCGTGATTTGAAAGAAGATGGAAGTTCAGCGAAGCAGAAAGGAGGTCTTGGAATATGTGAGGCCTGTTCCAGATGGCAGGTGCGCGGTGGTGGCGGCTCAGCACTAGCAGTTGGAGATTGTGCACAGGGGTGGAGAAGAGGCAGGTGCTACACTGAGTCTTCAGTGCCTTGTTTATGTATTTATTTATTTATTGGGGGTGTGGTCTCCTCCCTCACCCAACCCAGCATCCAGAGCTCATGGCAGCTATGGGTCCTAACATTCTGGTGCAGGTCTCTTTTGGAGGGTTGTTTTTTGCTTGTTTTTGGATTTGGTTCCCAGTGCACCATAGGTAGTATTTATATTTATAACTGAGAGATGTTCAGATATGGTCCTTGTTCTATTTAGGCAATGCCCTCTCCTCAATCACCTGACTGCCCAGCTTTACAAATGATGACTGGCTTTTCTTGGGGAGTCTAAGAAGGAAACTTCTGGGTATTTGGGTGCAGGTCTTTCTTCTGGTTTTCTTCCTTTTCAGTCTCTCAGTTCAGTGTGGCTTATAAATTTTCTCGCCATCTCTTTCCTTTCCCTCTGAGAACCATTTGTGGAAGGCTGACTCCTCTCCTCAGGTGTTCTTCCAACCCTGCCAGGAACTGGAAGGAGACTTTGTAAGAGCCCCTCAAAATTGGTACCGCGCCTGCAAAACCTGAGCCCTGCCTGAATGTATTAAAGTGTGGTTTGAGGGACAGGAGCAACAGCCACAGTTCCAGAAGCTGGAAGTCGCATGCAGCTGATATTTGCAGTGACTTTTGCCTGTGGTGGCAGCCGGCTGTCCCCTATAATATAGGATGGAGCAGCGTCCTTACATTTGCCTGAGCAATCAGCCCCCTGGAGTCCCGGGCTCCCACATAAGTGATAGCCAAAGGTATGTCTCCCCAGGGGTGGGTTCTGCTGACTGACTTTCTCCACTGATGGCAATCTTGTTGATTTTTATGCCTTATCAAGAGCTGGATCTGAAATGCACCGAAAGGGTACATCCTGAGGACTTTGTGTGGTTTCTTCCTCTGCCGTAGGAACCCAGTTGAGAAATGTCCCTGCCATTTAGCCACCTCCTCTCAATCATGGCCTTGTCGTTGCTGGAAGGCCTATGCTGCTAATATTGGGGTGGGGGGGCACGAACCGGCCCCCTGGTGGCCTGAAACCGTGAGCCCACCTTGATAAGTGTGTAACTTATTATCAGCAAGTAACTTGACGGAAATGACAGAACTGAAATCCATTAGCCATTGGATGGGGGTCTGCTTAATTGGCTTAGGGGGAAGACAGGCCAGATTCAGTCAGATTCAGAAGCTCACCCGAGGGAGCTCATCCTGGCAGGGACCTGGCTCATGATCTGGCCAGATCTGCTCATCTACCTCATCTAGGTCCTCAGCCTTGGGTGTCATGTCATCCTTGGGCTGAGCGCTCAGGTCATATGAGGAAACTGAGGAAGCCAGAAAAGACCCGTCGAGGGATGACCTGCTTAAGTATTAATTAACTGTGCCAGGGAGGACTTAAAAATCTGATGTCAGGTTGCTGAGCCCTTCCACCCTTTCTAGCCATAATCCACATGATGTCACTGGGCAGGTGTTTTGAATTTATACTAATGGTGCCCAGTAAGGTTCTTTGGTTCCCACTATTAGGAAAATTGGCCTTCAATGAAGGAGAAGAAAATATTAATATATTAGGCCTAGAAAGCACAGAATAAGCATGTATTTAATGAGCCAATGCCAGTTTCCTACTAGTTACCTCTCTATCTGAATCATGGGGACATTCTAATCAGTTCTCAAAAACTGTGGTGCATCCAAATCATCTGGGAGGGCCCTAGTAAAGCCCCCAGAGAGTGAGATTTGGTGGGTCTGAGGTGGGGCCTGACAATTTGCATTTCTCTCCAGTTCCCAGGTGATACTGACTCTGGTGGTCCAAGGGCCACACTCTGGGACTGCCCTTCTAAATATTGTGAAACGTGAGCAGTCTATAAATAAACATTTGGTGATTTCCTCAATAACTTGCAACCTGACCTTTAGTTTGGAATCCAGATGGGCTGATTTAAAGGAAGATGGTGATGCCCAGGAAAGATAATATGACGTTTTTAAAGCTCTATGAAATTTTAAAAACTCTTGCCATATCTGGTTTTGTTGGCCTGGGTCTGGCTGGCTGTTTTGGAGTTGGTTGATTCAAAAGGATGTAGTGTGTTGCCATGACAATATTCTTCCCCAAGTAGGAAGGCCCCAGAGGTTGGTCCTGCGCAAGCAACTGACCGTGTATTTCTTGTGGCTTTTCCCTTGGGGTGCTTCAGGGTTCCGTTCCATCACTCCTGGTTGGCGTTCCCAGGAAGCTGGGGAAAGTCAGGAGGCTCTGGGCCCCCTCTTCACTTAGACCATAAATGGAGTGAGCTTTCTTTGTCAAACCAAGGCCCAGCTTGCTTAGGACCGTGGATCCGATGAAGCTAATTTGGGTACAAAGCAGAAGTGGTTGGCAGGGGCATCCCAAGGCTATAGGGAAGGTGCTTTCTGCTGCTTTAATTAGCAGCTCTTGCCTTGTAGCACTGTGTGTGGATTCTCAGCTAAGGAAGGCACGCCTCTCCTGCAGCACTGAGCATGAAGGTTATTACCTCTGTGGACGCGGGGTATGGCAGAGATGTCTGCCGCACGTGACTGCCGTGGGATCCCTTTGTTCTCTTCCCAGAGTTCTCCTTGAAGGACAGATAGATATCCTGGTGTTCTTCCCTTAGGGTGTAGCACACATGGTGTCCAGGTGGTCACAGTTCACCAGAGGACAGTTCAAGGTGTTGCTCTGCAGACCTTGTGTGGTTTGAATTGGGGTTGCTACAAGCCCGCTTTTGTCCTGTGTACATCCCTGCAGCTGAGAGAGACCAATTGTAGGACCTGGTGAGCCACCCAGGTACCCCAACATCAGGGGAGATCACAATAGATTTTTAAAGAGGGAACTACTAAAAATGATCCCTGAGAAGTTTCTCTGGGATAATTTTATAGTCACATTGGACCAGGTGCAAAGCTGGTGGGTACCCGTGTCTGCCTTAGAATGGAGATGGGAGGCTGGGACAGAAGCCCAGCCCTGGGCAGTGTACTTTGCTGTTTAATCTGGGTTGATTAGTCACACCTTGACTTTAGGAAAATTTATGTCAAGTTTGTGTGACAGCCTTCATGTGTTATTTAGGAATTAAGCATCTCCTCTGATGGTGGATATTAGCTTGGGGGACCCATGCTATAACCTGAATGGATCAGAAGGACAGGAGCTAAGAGAAGATTCCTAAACACAAAATGTCCAAGTTCAGTGGGTCCAAAGGGAAGAGATGAACATTGATAAGCCAGATGCCTGACACACACTCTTAATGTAATCTTTGGAACAGCCAACTAGGACATTAGGACCTTCTAGCCCCTTTTACAGGTGAGGAAACTTGGGTTTCGAGTGGTCAAGAAGTGGGGCACCTGGCTGGTTCATTTGGTGGAGCTTGTGACTTTTGATCTCAGGGTTGTGAGTTTGAGCCCCACGTTGGCTGCAGAAACTATTTTAAAAAGGGGAGGTCAAGAAGTGACCTGTCCAAGGTTACCAAGCTGGTTAGGGGACACTTCCCATTTCAACTAGCTAAAATACTGTCTTTCATCAGATTACTTTCTTGCTCTCTTCCTTCCCACAAAATTTGATCTCCCTTTTCCAGAAGTATCTGTGTTTTGGCTTGAAACAGTTTTATGAGCAGAGAAGTCTATTCACTTTTAAGTGGACCCATTATTGTGCCTTTAGATTCAGATTATCAGGATGTTGTGGAACAATCCATCCCGTTATCCTTTTTAAGAATATATTTTTAAAAATTTATTTATTTACTTACTTATTTGAGAGAGAGAGTATGCATGGAATCTGGGGGGGTGGATGGGGATAGGGAGAGGGATAAGGGGAATCCGCACCAAATGCGGAGCCCGACACAGGGCTCAGACCCACAACCCAGAGACCACAACCTGAGCTGAAATCAAGAATCAGATGCTCAACTGGCTGAGCCACCCAGGTACCCCAATATACTTTTTAAATTAAAGCTTAACAGACAAAAACAGAGAAGTATACGGATTGTGAAGTGTTCAGATTAATGGCTTTTAATAAACCAAACCCACCTGTAAAACCAACACCCACATCAAGAAATAGAAACCCAGTTACATTTTTATGCTTCTGATCCTTTTATTACTTTTTGCCAACGTGAACCTCTGGTTAGAGGTATATTCTAACTGGGCTGTCATCATATTTGTCCTACCCAACTCTGTCACAACAGTATTTGAAGATCCCCTAAAATGCTACAAGTTACAAGTCAGCTAATGAGCCAGTTGGCCACCAATGAGCCCTCTTTATAGATGGCCCAGGACTTCAGAGAGGACTTCAGATACCCCCAGGAACAAGGTAACGGTAATTCTTGAGAGTTTCAGAACAGAGGAGTCATGGAATTTTACAGCTCATCTCATAAGTGAAGCTCAGGGAGGCTGAAGAGTTTTCCCACAATCTCACAGCAAGGAAGCAGGACCAGCAGGCAGCAATTCCTACACAGCGTACATGCGCACATGCACACACACACATACTCCAGATGCATGCTATCCACAAAGTTCCTGTTGAAATGGATTCTGACTAGGAAGGAAGCCATTGACAGGAGGGTCTGTACAGGGTTGCTGAGGTCACCCCCAACAGAGGCTGCCCACTAGCACTAGGACTTGGCTCCCTCCACTCCAGATGCCCCTCTGCTGTCAAGGGGGCCACTGGCAAAAAGACAGTCCTGTGTACCCATCATGGCATGTTGGAAAAGTTGCTGGATGAAATCAAACCCTGTCTATGGCCAGAATGTTCTGTGAGCAGGTGTCCCATTTAGCACCACCTCTATTTTTCTTGGACGATAGAGACTGAGGTCCTAAACCCGCTCTGCCACTTACCAGCTCCTATATCACAAGAAGGTCCTGACCCTAAAAACCTCCCAGGCTTGTTGAGATGTTCAGGCCTATCAGAGCTGGGGGAAACTTTGCAAATGACAAGGCATGTAATCATACTTATCCAAGAGTTCTTATGGGCCAGGCTGGCTGCTAAATGCTGCATGGGTTTCCCCTTTATTCCTCTCCATAGCTCATAAAGGAAAGGTGCTTCTGATAGCCCCATTTTCCAGGTAAAGGACTTGAGGATTAGGAAGCAAAATAACTTCTAGGACCACACAGCCACTTCTGTGATGGGCCCCATGCAGACCGAGGAAGAGTATGTCTAAACGACCCTTCCTGCTTCTCACTTATAAGGAGTCAGTCATTTGGTAGCTATTTTTTGAGCCTGTTAAGTATTCAGCATTGTTCTAGGTGCTAGGGAGGCAGCCTTGAGCCCACATACGTAGCCCATGCCCTCCTAGAGCTGACGTTCTTGAGCCACAAGCAAGATCCTTTAGGAAAGAATTCTCTGGGAGATTTGTGTTTTGGACACTTTTAGAGAAAAGCCTTCTTCCTTTCCCCCCAGTCGTCCTCCACACACACACACACACACACACACACACACACACACACACACACCTGCTAGCTCTTCATTGTTGAAGTCCCTCAGAGTTCTCCAAGTCTCCCCTTAGGGAGATAATGGCTGAGAACCAGGTGGCTCTGGGTCTATGTATCTCCTGTGCCCTATGAATAGTGGCAGTCCGTTCCCTGAAGGGCCCTGACCACATCCCCCAGCCTCAACCCCTGCAATTTCCCTGCTCCCGCCCAGCCCCACTGGTGGGAGTCAGGCTGGTGTCTGCCCAGCAGCGGGACCCCATCTCAGCCCCAGTGCACCTTTTCAGAACCAGCAGACGACACTCATGCCTGTCTGATAAGAGGATCGGGAGTCCGCGGCCCCCTTGCTCAGGAGGCCCGGCCACCTCCACGTGGCCTTGTGTCTGTTATTCTCTGTGCCTCCAGACACAAAGGGTCCAGGTCTGTTGCTGGCGCTCAGCTGCCGGAGTGGAGAGGGCGGGCAGTAGTGACAAGCTCTTCAGCAAGGTCAGGGTGGAGGCAGGAGTCACCCAGGTGATCCAAGCGGTTCCCCTGGGACCCTAGCCCAGGACCATAGTGAAAGGTTACTGCTAATTGGCGAGCTGATGGGGCTGCATCTACTTAGCACCCCCCTCCCCAGAGATTTCCAGGATGGTCTTGGCACAGCATGTGATGTGAGAGCTCCCCGCCTGAGTCTGGCACAATCTGTCTGAAATTGTGAACATGGAGCCTCTTGGTTTTTTAATTTGTATTTTCGTTATTGTCGTTCTCTGCCCATTGTTTCTGGGAGATTTAGTAGCAGTAGCCACCCTGACCCTGGTGCCCCTGTCCCTGGGACCCTCTTAGCGGGCTCCTTCCACCCACAGCCCTCCGGACCTACTACTGGAGGCCTTGCAGGTCAGGGAGCAGCACTGTCCCTGCCCACCCCCTCCTCCCCCCCACCACCCTGACCCTTTGCCAGGCCTCAGGGCCCAGCTCTCACTGCCCTGCCGTCATCCCCGCCACTGACACAGCTTGTCCGCCCTGTCGCAGGGGGCAGATGGCCTGTCGGAGCCGGAGGGCATCTCTCTGAAGCGGGTCGCTGTGGTGGAAGATTTCTTTGACATCATCTACTCGATGCACGTGGAGAGCTCAGCGGAGCCAGGCAAAGCCCCCAAGCACGCTGGGCAGAAGAAAACCTACCGAGCGGTGAGATGTCTGTCTCTGGGCCTCTGCGGGCAGCCCCGGGCCTTGGCAGGAGGCCATGGGCTCCGCACATGTTGGGCGGGGGCAGGGCAGGGAACTGAGGCGTGATGAAACGGCCTTTGGGGACCCAGGGGGGCACAGGGCAAGGGCACGGCAGCCAGAGATGGCTCAAGGGGAGTGAGGGGGCGGGTTCTGTGGTCTGAGCACAAAGGAGAAGCAGGTTGAAGGGAGTGAGGGAGGGAAGGAGAGGGATGAGGGCAGGAGCAGAGCCCTCCTCTTCCCAGTTTCTGCTTCACTTGTTCCCTCCCCCCAGCCCCTGCAGCCTGCTCTGGGACTGTGGGGGTGGGGGTGGCCAGATAATAAGGATCGAAAGAGCGAATGCTTCCATGGCATTTACAGTGTGCCAGACCTGCCCTAAACACTCCCTGTGTGTGCGATTTCATTCGAACCTCTACCCCCCTGTGAAGTCAAGACTGAAAGTTCCCCAGGGGAAGTCTGAGGACTTGGGCCCTACCTCCAGGGAGATCACAATTTGACTTGGGGTGGGGAGACTGAGACCAAAACTGAGACATAAAAACCAGAAATGTCTCTAAGACTAGCTTTGAGGGAACAAGAACTCCCAGGGCCTTCCACAAAGGCACCTCCAGACACTGATGTTCAGTGCTAAGCCGGGGGGCTTCACAGAGAAGATGGCTTATAAACTGGCATTCCAAGCTGGGGTAGGCAGAAGGGAGCAGAGATGGGGGGGGCGGAGAGCATCACATGCAAGGAGCTAGAGGAGGTGGCGGCCAGAGCAGGAGGGGCCTGCCTGGGCTCTGGTCCCAGCCCCCTGTTGACAGCCATTGCCATGGCTCAGGTGTAGCTCTGAACCCAGGACCCACCACTAAACCAGTAAAGCCAAGCACTCTATGTTCATTCGAGCCTCTGAGTAGTCTTGTAATGGAAGCACTATGGTCCCATTTTGCAGTTAAGGAAACCAAGGCCTAAAAGTTGATCTACCTGTCTAAGGTCACATAGTACTCCAGGTAGCCAGCTGGCGTCCTTGTGCCCCTCTGTGTTGACTCTCTCTCTGGCTTCTTAGAGAGCTGCTCCTCTGACGAGGCTTCCCCACCCAAGGCAGCTGTGAATTTCAACCCCACCCCACCCCTACCCTCAAGCTCTTCCTATACATAGCCTTGGACTGCGATGGATGTGGCCTGTATATTTTCCCATATGGGCTCATTTTTAAAAATTCCAACCATCTGGTTTGTCCTTGTCCCCAGAAGATGGCCTTTGCCCTAAATGAGTCTTATGGATGGACCCATGTGCCCAAGGACCTCAGAAGATGAGGGGTTAGGCTGAGAGAGGCAGGAGATGATTAGACTACCCGCCCGACCCATCCTGCTTCTCAGTACCTGTATGATGGAAAAGGGACTTCTGAGGGTATTCCCACCAGAGGGTCACAGACGAAGGAAGAGACGCCCAAGCCAGAGCCCTTGTGGCCTCTCGGTACTCATGAGACCCAGCACATTTTCTCAGCATTCAGTCTGCCAATGCTGGGGCTCAGCACCTCCCGGCCACCAGTTCTCTGAGCCACCAGAGAAGGGGATATATGTGAAGCAGAGGCTTCTGTGTTCTCCATTTAACAGATGAGGAAACTGAGGCTCAGAGGAACACATAACCTGCCTCGAGGTCACCCCACTGGTGTTCAGAGCCAGGCTGCTGGCCCCAGTGCCCGTGCCCTGACCACCACCCATCCTGCCTCTCTACAAACACGCTGTGGTCAGCTAGTAAGCCCAATGACTTGCTCTGGTCAAGGTAAATGGGCTTGGGCCAACCAGAACACATGACTTCCCTGGTCTCCTTGATGACCAGCACCGAGCCTTGCTCTACAGGCACTCCCAGCGTATTTATTTATTTTAAGATTTATTTATTTGAGAGAGAGAGAGAGAGAGAAAGAGAGAGAGAGAGAACAAGCAGGGGAGGGGCAGAGGGAGATCTCAAGCGACTCCCCCGCTGAGCAAGGAGCCCTGAGCCTGAGCCCTGACACAGGACTCAGTCTTACAACCCCCAAATCACGACCTGAGCCCAGAGTCAGAGGCTTAACCAACTGAGCCACCACAGCTCCCCTCCCTGCGTATTTAGGAAGGCCCGGTCTCCAGCCTCCATGCTGCAGAGAAGGCAGGACTGGACTGGCCCCGCCAGGCTCTGTGTCCCTGGGCCAAGCGGACGTCCAGCCCTTTGCTCCATGCTTCCTGGCTTCTCGTCCATATGCCCGCCGCGTGCCCCACTTCCCGCTGCCCAGCCTGGAGCTGGCACATGACTGGCAGTGGGCCAGCTGGGCTGTGCACAGAGCTGGAATTTCAGCAGCAGGGCCAAGGCTGAGTGGGGCAGGCCAGGGCCCTCCTGCAGCGGGTGTGAAGGCCAAGGGCCTGCTGCACCTCCCTCCTCCCCAGCGCGCCTCCTCTCCCTTCCCCCTCCTCTTCCCCATCTGTCACCCTTCTCTTGTCACCCTTTTCCTTTTTGGGGGGTGGGGTGGTGCCTCGATGCTTTTGTCCCCCTTCTTTTCATATGCTCCCATTTTCCTCAACCCAAGCCTAGCTCTTCAGTCCCATCCGTGCCTGCCTGGGAAAGAGCGCCCAAGAGTGCTGATGGCTGCAGGGGTGTCTAGCCTGGCCCTGTGAGGTTTGCATTGGACCCCTGGCTGAGGGTCAAAGGACCTGCCTCTGTGTGTTTTGCCAGACCTGAATCCTGGGACTGCCTTGCCATCTCTAGGCCACCGGGGGCCTTCCAGATTCTTCCAGGCCTGGGGTGCCTGCAGGAAGCAGGGGGCTGGAAGGGAAATGGGCATTAAAAGAGGCACATTCTTCTGCACCCACCCCTATCCAGCAGTAGATAAGAGAGAGCAGGTACTGAGTTTCCTGAAACTGAAGGTGTATGAGCCAGGGGTAGATGGCTGTTTGCAATGGATAATGCTGGGGATTCCCACTTGGGGCAGGAAGTCCCTGCCTTACTTTGCCTCTGATGCAGTGTGACCAGGCCATCCAGAGGACCCACAGGGGGACTTGCCCAAGCCCCGGGGTCTGGGGAGGGTTCCAAGTGGTTCTACAAATCCCACACAGAGGACAGGTCCTTTTTCAAGTGGCTCTTCTGGCATCTGTACCCATCTGGGTTGGAGCAAGCTCTTTGCTTCCTTCCTCTCTCCCAGGGCGCCAGGAGGCTAGGCCAACGGGCAGAGTCTGGATCTGGCTGCCCAGACCACTTTGGAGTTGGGGCCAGATGTGGTCAGCAGCTGCGCCAGGCCCACCATGTGCTAATCCACCTCGGGGCAGCAGGAGGATCCTGTAAAGTGGTGCAAATCCCCCCAATTGGCCTCATCTGTTCTTGTCAGCCCCTGAGCTGGGGAGCGAAAATGGGGTCTTACAAGTCAACAACTCTGCAAACAGGTTCTGCCCTCCCTGCCCATGAAATCTCCCTTCGTTTTACCACTGGGAAAAATGTGAAAGGTCTCAGTGTCCAGGCAGGAGGCTCCAAGCACAAGGCTGCAGGCCCCTGGCGGAAGCTGAGTGGGGGCAGGGATCCTGGGGCTTCCCTTCCTTAAACACAGTAGCTCTGTCTTTATCTGTTTCACATTTTGGGCTTCAGCATAAGAGACTATTTCCAGAACTGTGTCTGGAGCTCCAACACTATCTGAAAACCACCTTCCTATTGACTGGAGCATAAGTGAGGATTCTCCTCCTTTCAGTTCATCTTGGGGTCCTGTGGCCTTGGGCGTTTGTGTAGTGGAGCAGGAATGGAGATCCCATTTCTCATGTGGAGAAGCCAAGAGAGTGAAGGCTGAAGGCCACAGGGTGCCCCTCATCCATGCGGGCCTCCAGGGAGCTGGGCGGGCTTCTGCCCTGCACTGACTCCCCATGGAGCTCTTCCTGAGGCTGCAGAATTTCCAGGCACCCAGGGTGGGGCTTCCAAGGACTTCTCACCTAGCCTTCTCAGTCCACTGCACCTGCTCCTGGGTGGCAGCCAGGGCCAGAAAATGTGCGCCCAGTAATCCTGGCCCCGTGGCCCGCTAGCCAGCCTGGCACATTCCCAAGATCCCTGCCGAGGCCAGGAGAGCCAGGGCAGCCACTCTGGCCCCTGGGCTGGGCCCTCTCTGGGAATTGCACCTGTACCCTCCTTGGTGGTCAGGTGGTGAGTAGGGCCTCTGCCCATGCTGCAGGCCACCCATACCAAAGCAGCCAGGCCAGGAAGGCCCGCCTTGAGTGCTAGAGAAATGATTTCTCTGGCCAACAGCCGGTGAGCTCCACAGAGTGAAGTAGGGCTGTTCCTATGGTAGCCGCTTCCCTCCTTTCCTGGCAGACTGTGACGCTCCTCCCCCAGGTCCTCAGCTCATCAATTCGAGGTCAGACCTGGGACGCCACACCTTGCGGCGCCTCATGGGGCTCATCTGTTTGCCCAGCTCAGCCAAGGCCCCGCTCTTTGCCCGGCGGGCACCCTGCCCTCGTACCCCTTTACTCCTGCTGCCTTCAGCCCCAAAGGCCTGAGAGGAACCTGCCACCCCTAAGACTTCCAGGCAGGTTGGTCTGGGAATGAAGATATCTCTGTGTGTGGCAGGAAAGCCCCCATCCCGGAGCCCTGAGACCCAGGGAGAATGGGCTGCATGCCCTCCCATGCACCAGCTCCAATCAGAGAACGGGGCTTTGCCCTTGTCCCTGACCTCCAGAAGAAGGCAATCAGACAGGGAATTTGGAAGGGAGATAACTCATCAAGGAGCCTGCCTGCTCCGCAGAGCATCAAATCAGCTGAGAAATAACAATTGTGTCACCAAAATTAACTCTGCCTTTGCAGCCGGCCACAAAGCAGGGATGGCTCCCTAGCTCCACAGACCAGCTGAGCTGAGGGCACAGCCTGAGCTAGTCCTCTGAGGGCCTGGCCGCAGCTCAGGACCCTGCCCCACCCTTGCCCCCACCTCCATCCACTCCGCCCTATCCTACTCCACCTCCCAACCACCACAGAGATGGCACAGGGCCCTCGTGCATCCCAAAGGAGCAGACCTGGTGCTGTCCTGGAGAGCAGTCCCCTCCGCTGTGGGCTGATCAAAGAGCCCTGCCTGGGCCAACTTTCCCGGCTAGGCTGCAAGGAGGATGGTGGAATGCTGGGATGATGCTGCCCCTTAGTGGAGAGGAGCGGGAGGGCCCGGGTTCTGGGAAATGGGTGAAACCCAGCAACTGGGCAGCTGCAAGCCTCAGCCAGGGAATCCGGGCCTAAGAGGCCGCCAAACCAGGGCCAGGGCCGTTCCTGAAACCCAGAGCAAGAGGAGACAGCTGGGCTTCTGGGCCCACACCCCCTCCTTCTCCACTCCCCTGACCAGGTGGTTTCTTGTATTCCCTCCCATCTACTTCACCTCCCTTCCTGCCTCCCTGGCTAGGTGAGGCCCCCTGGAGGCAGTCATGGTGCCGTGTGACCTAGCTGTGTGGCCTTACACAAGTAGGTCTACCTCTCTGAGCCTTGTCTTTAACAGCGTGTCCAGTTTGAAAATTTGTCATAAGACTTTCATAGCTCCCCCTAAAATGTTCTTCATCTGTGAGTTATTGCAGGAAGAGCTTGTAGTTCTGTTCATAGGCTCAGAGCTGGTAGATTCATAAATGGGTCTCAGTTTATCCATCTCTTAAGAATGGAAATTTTTTCCCTCTCCCCGAGAGCAATGTTTTAAATGCTTTGAGAAGAGTATTACTTATTAAAACATGGGTTAGATAATGTTTCTTTGTTTTTACTTCCTCAAGTTCTAACTCTTGTATTCAAAATTTTTTTAAAAAATGATTTTCCATAAAAGCACTAACTCCTTTCCATGGCTCAGAATGGAGGACACCTGCCCCTTGCTCCTCAAATCCCTTCCCTTTCTTCAAGGGCCGAGCACCTGACACCGATGCACCGACCCTGGTGACCTGGTGACCAGGTGGCCTCCCCCGGGGCGCATATAATGGGCATACCTACTCTGTCCCCAGATCGCGGAGACCTATGCCTTCCTCCCGCGAGAGGCAGTGACCAGGTTCCTGATGAGCTGCACAGAATGTCAGAAGAGGATGCACTTTAACTCCAGTGGCCTGGAGCCCAAAGGTAGGGGCTGTGCTGGCGGCTTGGGGGAGGCTGTGCAGGGAGAGGCCCTTCCTAGCAGGGCCTGCCCTTTGCTGGCACAGACAGAAAAGTGCATGGCCAGCTGTTGTCACAATTCCCAGAGGCCAGTGTGGGTCCTTGCCTTGAGAGCCTCATTTTTGTTGTTGTTGTTTTTTTAACTGTAAGAAAAATGTGAAGGTTCCTTGATAAGAACCAATGGTACCTTCTTACTGCCCTTCAAGACTCTCTTCTCCCACTGATGTTCCTGATGGAAACTATCACCTCTCCCTCTTCCCTAAGCTCCGTAATTCTTAACACCCAGGCCTCGCCCCGAGCAGTGTCTTCATGGCTCTGGTCGCATCGCGCTGTCTGTGAGCTCTCTGGAGACAGGAGCATGCCTCTCACCACCCGCAAGCCCCACATCTACCAGCAGTAGGTCCTCCCTAAGTGTTCGTTCCCTCCCTGCAAACAGCCAGGAAATCTGTGGGAATTACTGAGAATTTAAATGCCCGGAGCACTTGTGACCAGCCGAAGTGGGTCCCCTGGACTGATGTCTGTGCTCCCTAGCCCTGCCCTGCCCACTGAGATGCAGCAAGGACTTCCACTTCTGTCCCCTCGCTACCTCAGCCTGAACATCCCCAGAGGCCTCCCGCAAGCCTGGGGCCCCTCTCTCTGTGCACGGCTCTGGCACAGCAAGGGGGACACGTGCGTTTAGCCGGTACGGTTATAGCTCTGCCCAGAGAAATGGTGCCCAGGCAGGCAATTTGTCAGGGCTTCTAGGCTGCTTCTGGACATGAGGCCTGTGAAGGTTGCTGAAGTCAGTGGGTGTTTTGCCTGAGGATGGGAACGGACTCTGAATGAAGGGCCAGCCATGCGCTGGGCATCCACCATTTCTTGGAAAGGAGAAATCAACAACAAAGCTCAAGTATATGACAAACAAAGAAATCAAAGCGTAGGTGTCAAGTTGGTTTTGGGTTTTTTTCCCCTCATTTTGGTGGCCTCTAATGCCTATGAGTGACAGCACCAATTGACTCACCAAATCCGGACGCCTTCTGGTCCATGGGGTCTTCAGGCCACGGCTGCTTCATTGGGTACATTGGGTGGCTTCTAAAGCCTGTGAGACAGGAACGAGCGTGGCTCATGCCTCGTAAATGCCAGGTTCCTGCCAGGCTCCAAGGCCACGCTAGGTGGATCTGAATCCCAGTTCTGCCACTCAGCAGCTGTATGGCCTGAACAAGTGAATTCAGCTCTCCGAGCCTCAGTTCCCTCATCTGTGGGTGGAGTTCATCACGGTACCTACCTCCGTGCGCCGAGCTGGCACGGGGCTGGCACGCAGGAGGAGGGAGCTGGCACTGCCGCTGTCCCCACCCCCACCCCCGCCCGGCCCTGCAAACATGCCAGCAGGGCTTTCCCTGCTGTACCCCACCCTGTGAGGGTCTGAGTCCCTGGGGTGCGTGCCCTGCTGGGGGCTGCCTGTCCCTTCCTGCGCTGGCCTAACCGTTTCCATAGCAACTGGCGGAGTCAGACACTGAAGCACTAGCCTAGAAAAACAGAGGCAAGACCACGAGGGGCCCGGTTTGTGGGCTGCTCTGGGGTGTCTCTCTGCCGGTGTGGAGGCCGGCTGTCACCTCCCCGTCTCCTCAGTGAAGGCGGCCAGGTCTGGAGGGCGGCAGCTCTGGTCCTCCTCATCCGTGGGCTCTGGCCTGGCCCAGAGGGCCACACTGAGCACAGCAGCAGCCTGCTTCTTCTCTGGGCTTCTGGGCTGCCACCACCATGCACCCCCGCCCCCCCCCCCAGGAGGAGGGAAGAGGAGGATGGGAGGGAGGGGGAGAAGGGGGGGGGGGGGAGAGAGAGAGAAAATGTGAGCAGTCCTGCCAGGAGGGAGCCACCTGGAATTTCAACCAGCTCTGTGGGCTCTGCGCTGGAGCCCATCTTTCTGCTCCAGGCAAAGCTGCGGGGGACCCATCCTTGCTGACTGCTTCTCAGGCCCCACACAAGGGGAGGAGGAGACACTGAGGGAGGAGGACACAGTGTGGCCCATGGCAAAGTATGGCAGGGGGGTGGGGGGCATCCAGCAGGCCTGGGTTTGGTGCCTGGTCGCTACTGAGTGTCCCATGGCAGGCTGGGGACCTCTCTGCTCATAATAGCTTCTACAATCCTATGAGGGATCTGTCCCAGCTTGCCGCTGAGGAAATGAGGCACCGACGAGTGTCATGGTGAATGAGCTCCACCAGAAGGCAGGAGAACTTATTTTATCATCAGCAAAATGGGAGGAATGCCTGCCTCTCAGAACTGAATTAAAGGAGCCCATTCTGGAGGGCACCCTGTGCAGCAGGCACATGGGAAACACCAGCCTGTCTCTCCCTACCCTCTGTCCCCAGTGTCTGGACACAAGAATGCCAATGTTCAGGGGGCTCCACAGGGAGACAGCTGACCAGTCACCCCACCAGGTGAGCATCCTGGGTGTACAACCTGGATGCCGGGAAATAGGGAAGGGCCTGGTTTCTGGAAGCTGCTAGTGGAGAGCCTCAGAGTCTAAAAGGCTCCCCTGTCTGCTTAATGGCCAGAGGCATTAGCTGCCTGGGCTACCGTCGCCAGCTGGCAGGCTGTCCCTTCTCCTAAACCAACTAAGAGCCTGCAGATCTGATCTCCTCCCGCCATGCTGGCTTCTTGGGCTGTGGCCATACTGCTTGCTCTCTCCGAGGCACCCCTGCCATGCCAGCCTCCCCCCTCCCTCTCCTGCCCCAGGCCCTAGACCCTGGCCTGTGTTCCTGTCCCAGGAAGGTGGGACAGGAGGGGGACAGGGAACAGGATGGAGACTTCTCGAGGGGCTGTTGGGAAAATGCCTGACTTCCTGGCCTCGTGTTAAAAAGAAAGAAAGGAAGCAAAGCAGCCTCCCCTGCTCAGCAGTTTGTCCCCGGAGGAGCGTGGGGGCCTGGACAGTCCCGTGCCCTCCCCCAGCACCAGGAGCACAAACAAAGGAGGCTGCTGAGGATCAGGAAGTCCAAGGATGGGAAATTCCAGGGCCTCCTGGCTCCACGCTCCTTTTCCACCACCCCTGAGTGAGTCCAGGCATAGAGGGGACAGAGAGTGAGAACTGGGTGTGCCCTCAGACCAGCCCCAGCTCCTGGGAAAAGGGGCCTCTCCAGGCATGCTCCCATTTCCTTTGAGGTGACAAAATATTATTTGCATGGCAGCAAACTAAGAGTGAGCAGTGGGCCCCCCAGTTATCTACTGCAGGGGCCCTCCCTCGGAGACAGAATTGTCCACACAAGTGCTGGTTCCTTCACACCAGGCCCAGACTCCTCTGTCTGTGCCTGGCCCCTCCAGGTCCTGTCATTCCTGCAGGTGACCCCATTCCAGCTGCTTCCTTTGCCCCTGCAGTCTTCCATCTGCTAGCCTGGTGGCTGGCCTGGCCTGGCCCAGTTTTCATACTCACTTGCTGTACGACATGGGGAGGGTGCCACATCTGTAAAATGGGGGTGCTAATACTAATACGCCCTTCCTGGAGCAGGAGGGTCTGCGTGGAACTCCTAAGGAGTGCTGAGTAGCTGTCAGCTAAGTGAGTAAACACTGTTCAGATCCTCTTTCTGCAAAGCCGTCTTGAGCTCTTCCTCCCCCGAGCTCTGACTGACTGGCCATCGGTCCCACACTGCTTAGAGCAGGGCTTGTGCCTCCAGGGTTCCCCCACCTTCCCCAAGCTGAATGCATACACACCAGTGCTCCTTAAATACTTGCTGGTCTGCTGAGTCAAATTCCTGGGAGAAAGGCTTTCCATCACCCTCTTAGCCAACCCCAGGCCTCAGGGTCTCTGTTTTCAGATTTGAACACCCCCATGGGCTGGCTGCTCTCGTGGGTCCTCTGGACCCTCCTGATGCACACATCCTTCAACACCCAGCCCTGTTTGGGAGACCGGCCCCAGGTACCGGAAGCCACGGGTGTCCCTGGACTGAGTTCTTGCATTCTGTAGGTGAAAGCTCGGAGAACTTCCCCCATGTGCTCCACCTGGAGGAGGGAGGCCCACTACCTCCTCCGAAGCTTGCCTTGATGGATGTGTGCCATTGGAGCCGAGCGGTGGAGGTCAGCACTTGGCTTGGCCTGGCTCAAGACGCTTCAGCACTGATTATTTCCAAGGCCCATAAAACCAGGGCTAGCTCTTGGGCAGGTTTCAGTGTTCCTTGGCAAAGAGCATTGAGACATTTCTTTGAGAGGTTCCTCTGCCTATTTTACCAGCCACCTGCTGGATCACGGCGGTCCTGTGACCCCTGCGAACGCCTACCTCACCAGTGGTGTCAGGTTATTTTTAGCAGCTCAGGCATGGCCGCTCTGTGTGTTGTCCACAGCGGGGACTGGCCTATCTCGGCAGAGCTCAGGGAAGCTACTGCTGGCCCCTTCACACGTCCACCTTAGCTTCTGCCCAGCCTGGCGTGCGTCTCACCTGTGAGCGCCAGACTCCACAGAGTTCCTGCTGGCCCCTGCTCCTTGCCTCCTTCCTACCAGGTCGATCCTCTTGATGTGAGCCACTTACCACCTCCAGAACTGTGGGGCTCCTGAATGCCCAAAACCCTACCTGCGTTTCTCCTCCCCACGGTCCCACTGCCATCTTCCGGCACCTTCCCTCAGCTGGAATGTCCCCTGCCCACCGTGGTCTTGCATCCCTGCTGGAATTCTCACTTCTGGAGGTACAGATGTGAGCATTTCACTGCACTTGGGTCTCTGATGGATGTGTGGTGTGTGTGTGTGTGTGTGTGTGTGTGTGTGTGTGCGCGCGCGCGCGCGCACCTGCACTCAGGGCAGCCTGGCTTCTCCTGTTGAGCCCTCCCAGCTCACCTCTGGGTGCGGGGAAGTGGTTTCTGAGCTGTAGACATGCTGGCGAGGGAATAGGCCAAGAACCCCCTCCTCCCTCCCGAGAGTGCCATCCTAGCCAGTGCTTTCTCCCTTCCCCCAAATCAAGCTGCACCTGGCTTTGCTAAAGATACCTTCTCATAAGCAGTCGTGGCATCTTAGGCAGGCCGGGGTGCCTGTAAGTAAAAAGAACACAGCGGCCGGCCTCCGTGAATGACCAAACACAGAGAGTCACCATGACACTGGATGAGGTCTTCCTTGGTGGCTCTCGTCAGCCATCCTTAGGGCGAGGGTGGCCCTCCTCACAGCTTTTCACCAGACAGCCATGTCTCTGAGGAAATGAAACGGAAATGGCAGAATTTTCTGTCTGAAGACCCAGGATCCAAAAACAGGAAGCATGGCTCTTTTGAGTGACACCATCTCAATGTGGTTGCTTAAATGTCTGTCTCACATAGTGCTTCCAGCCCTGTCGATCTGAAGGGGACGCAGGTCCCAACATGTCCCTGGGTTTCAGGAGGTCAAGCCTGGGCTGAGGGTGGGGTGGCAGGAAGAGGACCCAAGGACACTGAAACTGATTTTAGTTCCCTCACAGCCCCCCGCGTCTGTGCGAAGGCGCCAGTGAGCAGCCGGACCAGAGCCCTCTGCCACAGAACCAAGAGGAAATCTCTATTAAAAACAAAAAATGTCCCACCCGTTTTAAACCAGTTTCTGAGATATTAGTGACATTTAGCTCTTCCTCGAAGTACAAAAATCTTCCTTGAAGAACACAAAAACTATAACAACGCAGCTTTAAAAGGCAAAACAGAGTTCTGCATTTTCATAAAACTTGGTAAGAAATGTTATTCAAGATGTATGGTCCCCAGAAGCATAGCACCTCAAAAGGACACCCCTAGTCCCCCGTCCCGGTCTACACGGACTCCATTTTCTTAGGGCTGTTTTATCCACTATCAAGCAGGGACTCCCTTGTCCCCTTTGGGGAGCTTCACCCCCTGTTTGCAGGGGTTTTTTTCTTTATTGTAAAATATTTATAACATAAAACGTGTCATTTTAATAGTTGTTAAGTGTACATTTGGTGACATTATTTATATTCACACCATTGGGCAACCATCACCACTGTATGTTTCCAAAACATTTTCACCACCCCAAACAGAAACCATGTACCCGTGAGGCAATAACTTCCCATTTCCAAGCCCCAGTCCCTAATAACCTCTATTCAACTTTCTGTCTCAGTGAGTCTGCCTAGTCTAGATATCCCACCCAAGTGTAAGCACACAGTATTTGCCCTTTTGTGCCTGGCTTCTTTCACTCGGCGTAGTGTTTTCAAGGTTGCGGGGACCTTCCTGGCCTGGCCTCTGGCTTCTCTACCGTGGCCCCAGCACCCACTTGCCCTTCAGCTCACCTCTCCACGGTGGTGATTGTGGAGGGCAGGCTTTGGCCAGTCCAGAAGTTGCTCCTGCTTCTTCTCACACTGCTCAAATCCCAGTCCTGGAGCAGAACTAGGCACCAGGGGGAGCTTTGGGCAAAAAGCCTGGAATCTTGGAGGCAGGAAGAGGAGGCCAGAGAACAGGTAACCAAGACTCTTCTCCAGGCTGAGGGTGAAGCAGGGTCAAGTGACTAACAGACCAAATGAGACCACCACACTTAGGGTGACAGACTCCAGCAGGTGACTCCACGATTTTGAGATTGGTCGGTCATCTAAAGGCATCTGAAGGGCGCCTGGGTGGCTCAGAGGGTTGGGCCTCTGCCTTCGGCTCAGGTCATGATCTCGGGGTCCTGGGATCAAGGCCCGCATCGGGCTCTCTGCTCAGCTGGGAGCCTGCTTCCCCCTTGTTCTCTGCCTGCCTCTCCACCTATTTGTGATCTCTCTCTCTGTCAAATAAATAAATAAAATCTTTAAAAATAAATAAATAAAAATAAAAAAAATAAAGGCATCTGAAGAAGGGCCAGAGGTGGTAGCTGGGCCACCAGCTTATGAGCTCTGGCCTGTTCCTTCCTCTTCCTCAGGCTCTGTGTTCTCTGTGTGGGTGACATCACTGGGAAGAGGGGTGACAGGCTCCCTTTTAATCATACTCCCCATCTTCCTTGATTTGTTCCTGTGCCATTTTTGTCTGTCCCTGCAGGCACCCACAGTGGCAGCTCAGACGCAGAACATGGTGCCTGGGAATGTCCACTGCAACAGCCTCCGCAGAAGGCAGCTTGGCAGGGATTTAAGAGTCATGGAACGGTCCTACCCTTTGACCCATGAATTCCATTTTTTGGAATTATCTAAAACGGAAACAATCAGGGGCACCTGGGTGCCTCAGTCAGTTAAGCGTCTGACTCTTGGTTTCAGCTCAGGTCATGATCTTTGGGGTCATGAGATTGAGCCCCGCATCAGGCTCTGTGCTCAGTGCAGAATCTGTTTGAGATTCTGTCTCCTTCTGCCCTTCTGGCTGCTCACACACACACCTTGCTATAAACAAACAAACAAACAAATAAAATCTTTACAAAGGACACAATCAGAAATACATACCAATACTCATGCATGAAGATGTTCTCCCTAATGTTTATAATAGCCCCCAACAGGAAACAACCTAAGTAGCCAATCATAAGTGACTGACTTAAATAAATTATGATAAAATAGTACACAGCTATAAAAATGCTATCTGCAAAGAAAAACAAGATTTTTTAATGGTGGGTGAAATGACTATGATGATATTAAGAGAAAAAAAATTTAAGCAGACTACATAATTTTCTGTATGCATGTTAATATCAAGTACGTAAGGAAGAGATATCATAGGAAAGAAAAACAAACAGAAGCATATGCCAAGCTGCTTGGTGCTATTATTGTTTTTTTCTTTCTTTACATCTTTCCACACTTTGCACATTCTCTACAAAAAGAACATGGGTTACTTTGATCTTCAGGACAAGAAAGCAATAAGTGGGAGGACCAGGCCTCCTCTCCATGTGATTAAGGAGGAACCAGAATTGGGGAGGCGGGTGCCAGAGGCCTGGGCCAGACCCGTGAGCCATATGGTACCTGCCTGTGGTTTTGGGGGGACGCAGTGGGGTAGGAGATGGAGTCAGGTGGTGGTGGCATGTGTGTCCCAGGAAGCTGGCCTAGACCCGGGTTGGAAGCATAAATACCTTCAAGGGCCTGGCAAGTATAGTTAGGTGAAATTGTGCATAGGAAACGATGGGATGGTGGCAAAAGGGAGAGTTCCCTCCCCGTCTGCAAGAAGGAGTTGCTGTGAAGCCACACTAGTGGTTGGTCCCATGGCAATGTAGGCCCAGGGTCACCAGAACTTCTGTTTCTCAAAGCAGCCAAATATTCCTGATTTTTAACCTGTGAACTCTTCCTAAACACCGGCACCCAACTGCAAGATCTCCTCAGTGCCTTTGGTGCACATCCATGGGCCGGAGGTGGTAGCTGGGCCACCAGCTTGTGAGCTCTGGCCTGTTCCTTCCTCTTCCTCAGGCTCTGTGTTCTCTGTGTGGGTGACAGGGTGTGGTACCTGCCAGGGGGCCCTGGGCACACAGTCACAGTGGCTTCCTTTTGCTCTTTCTGCCAGAAAACGAACCTCCCTCTCCCCTGGTCTCCGGGATTATCGATTACAACATGCCCCTTACCTCCACGTACCTGAAGCAGATGAAGTTGCGAGTGATGAACTCCCAGGAACAGGTAAGACATCCATCTCCCCTCGCCCTGCCTGGGAGCGTCCTAACCCGCCTGGATGTGGTGGTTCCTTCCAAGATATGGGGCCTGTAAACACACTGGGAATCAAAGAGGCCCTTATCTGGTGATCTGGGCCTTGCCATCCAGGCAGAGGGGAGGGAAAGAATGTGTTCCTGGTTAGGGGGTCTGCTGGGCAGACCGCCCTGCCAGGTCTTCAGTGAAACCCAGGAAGCTCATGCTTCACAGAACTTTCCCCCAAGGGCGTGGGCAAGGGTGGGGGTGAGCTTGAGCTGTAGACCCAGGCTCTTCAGTTGTTCTCTCTCTGCTTTGCCCTTTGTCTGCAATGTCACTCACCTCCTTTCCCCAGGGAGGTGAGAGAGAGGCCCTGGCTGCTCGCCTGTGGCCTCTGTCACTCTGGGGGCCTAGACAGGCCAGAAGGATGGACCTTGGAGGGTGGCCCGCATGAGATAAGGCCCTGGGGCCCCCTGGCTGTCCAAGACTCCCCAGCTGTAGATTGCCAAGTGCTGTCAGGCACCATGGAAACAGGCTATGAAAAGAAAACCGCTCTTGCCTGTCTCCCCACACAGTCTACCTTCTAGCCCTTTGCAAAGCAAGTAGCAGGACTGTCCTTCAAGGAAGGACTAGGTGAGGGCCACCCCCTCCCTCCACCACCACCTAAAACCAGGGTCATAATTTCTCACCTCTGGCTTCACATTTTCTCGTCTGTTGTGACATATGAATCCACCATATCTTCAAGGCCTACCTAAGGGAATGGGTCTTTCCCCCTCCCCCAACTGAAAGTCTGACTTCCAGCCCTGGGTGCGTGCTGTCCCACATACCACCGGTCTCCTTGACAACCCAAGCGTGCGCTCGTGGTGGGTGCCGGCGCCTCAGCCTGCTCCGATGTGATATAACAGGACGTGTTCAGGTAGCTTCTGGGGCTAAGGCACCTGGTTCGAGGATTTGAGCTGGCTGGCTTCGACATGCCCCATTCTGCCCTCCCCTAAGCAAGGAGGGGTGGTGTGTCCTCCCATCCTCCTGCCCCAGCCCCTGAGCGCTGAAGGAAGGAAGCTTTTGTTCTAAGTGGTACAGTCGGTTGTGACTCTGTGTCTCCCCGTCTTCTCACCTGAGATGTCTGTCCTATGACGGTTACTACCCTAAGAAGCATCACGTGATCAAACATACCGTCGGTGGGGGAAATGGCGTGGGGGTCTCTAACTCACAATGGTAAAATTGTTTCTGTGCAGGAATGTCAGTAGTAAGGGCGCTTTTGTTACTAGTTATGAACCCTAAACACCACTGTGCCTGTTCAGCCGGAGATCTCCAACTCCCACTGAAGAGTAATTTCTTTTCCTATAACCCTCCACACAGCCGTGAGCACCTGGCTTCTCACACATTCTTATTGCCATGCTCATCTGTCACGGTGAAGTGCAGAGCCACTCAAACAGCTGGTTGTACAGCCTCATGGCTCTTTCTTTCCAGCAAAATGGCGCTAGGTCCAGATCACCCCCGGAACCAGTAGTGGTCAGTATAGCCCATGTTGGGATCCCTCATTACTGGATCCTGTTGTAGTTTGTCCAGTTAGACAAATTCTTACTCGTCTGTGGGGAATTCAAACTATTGCTCAGGTACATTAGCAATGATTCAGTCATTTAGAAAATACTTATGGAGCCCTACTCCATAAGCCAGGCTCTAGGGATGAGCAAGTCTTAGGAACTACTGTTACTAGTTCTTCTTATGATTTGCGGGAAACAGACACAAATGAAAAAAAGTCACACACCAATGCCCAGCTCAGAGCAGGTAACAGCGAACAGTTGAGGGAAAGATGAGTCAGTCATCACAGTGCAGCTATGATGAGGGCTGTGGGTTAGGACGCATGGTGCTGTGAGTGCTCTTAGATGGGCATGAAGGGTGAGTCAAAGCAGGGCTTGGCCTCAGAAAGGGATGTGTGAGCTGAGATGGAGGTTTAAAAAGAGCTCCAGGCTAAGGAAACAGTGTAAGCAAAGGCCCTGTGACTCAAGGGAGGATAGTCTCCTTGAGAATCGGAGAGGCTGATAGGGCTCGTACAGAGAGTGTGAGATCTTCTGTTGCTGAAGAAAAAGGGAGAAGGTACACGTGGTGGACAAAGAAGCACTCGATGGCTAGCTGTGAATGAACAGAAGTTCATGAAACAAGGTAGATAAATTACCCTGCTGAGGTTCGGGCTGCTCACAGAGGAAAGGCAGATTGTGGGAAGGTGTTTATCCCCAGGGTGCTCTGAGAGTCCAGCCAGTGTTGAAGGTGAAAGCAGGTGTCTCAGAGTCAACCTGTTTTCCTCGACTTCATTCGTTGTTTCCCTGCAGGCCTTCCTTGCACACATCGGGCAGGAGAAACAGCATCGCACCTTGCACGTGTGGCCTTTCATCTGCCAGGCTCTAGCACTTGCCACATGGCCCTGAGCTGTCCAGGCCTCAGTGTCTTGGGCAGTCCCTGTTCTATGGCTGAGCACCTGGTGAAGCAAGCAATCCCAGTGCTCATCAGGAGTGAGGAAGGGCCAAGGACTCTGAGGTCTTTGATTCTTCAGCTTGAGTTGGAACGAAAAATACATGTATCTGAATTGGTAGCTTCTCCCCTGCAGGGAAGTCAGAGTTGGGCTCCCCTTGGGGCCAGTGAATGTCCCTGCTATGCCAACGCAGCCAGGGGCCCGGCTCTGCCACAGTCAAACCCCGTGTGCTGACAAGGCTCTGAAAGTGACTTCGTTCCATGAATCATCCTTCTGACCCCGAAATGCGGGCAGAGGACACCTCTTCTGTTGGCAAATCACTCACGCAGGCCATATGGAAAATAAACCCAATTCTAAAGGAATGGGAGCTGGGATAAGTGATATTTTATTAATGCCAAACAAAGCTCTACATCTAAAAACTCTGGGTAAGAAAAATCCCGCTAATTTGTTTTTTCCAGGATGAGATAGCCAGGGGACAAATAGTAAGGCAGACGGTACAGGTGGTGGGGCTGACGTGTGAGCTGGGCAGAACCACGTTAGGTAATATGAAAATCTAATAACATTCACACAAGGGAAAAAGGATGCTTCTTGAAGGCTGTCAATGCAGCAAATATTTATGGTGTCCTCGATATGCAAGACATTGGGAGGTCAGACTCCAGCCTCCCAGAACCTCCCCGCTAAAACACAGAGCCCAGGAACTATTATCGCTGTGGCCACACTGAGCTGAAAATAGAGGAGTGTGGTCCAATAAACTCTTTTTCCCCCGTTCTTGGGAAAGTTCTTACAAAGACATAAAACGGAAATCACATTGAGTTGTACCAAGGAACGTATGAGGAATACGTTTTCTTGGGGCAGGATAGGAAGACTTGAGACGTGGACTGCCTTGGAGAATGCTCTGCAGCGGTCTCTGATAAGACGAGGTCCCAGGGAGGGGTGCCATACTCACAGGGCCAGACGCAGCCCTCAGTGTCCTTTGCAGCTGCTGAGCTGACCAATCCCATCTTAGGGCTGTGTGCAAGGTACACCAAAGAGGAGGGCTAAGGTCTCCTCTCTACGTGGCCCCTGGGGTTTTTTTGTTTGGTTTGGGTTTGGGTTTGGGTTTGGGTTTGGGATTGGTTTTGGGTTTTTTCTGTGTAAGTTCGTTTTTCTTTCTTACTTCTTTTAATTACACAGGTAACACCTGGCCTCAGTAGTCAAAAGCAAAAGCATAGTGATAAAAATCGCCATCATCCAACCACTCAGGTCACTGTGAATATTTTGGGGTCCAGCCTTCCAGACTATTGAATAGAAAGACAATTATCCTCTACAAACAACCTGCTTTGCTTTTCCAGTGCTGATTTTCTATATTATCAGAACCTCTTTACCCACTGGGCCTAGATGTTTCTACCCAAAAAATAAGCTGGTTATCTTATGTTCCTGTCATTCACTTGCTCCTTCACCCATATCCACCCACCCATCCACCCACCCATCCTTTCATCCAAACATCCATCCATCCTTCTACCCATTGCTCACCATGGCCAGGCATGGTTGCAGGGGCTAAGGAGATAGTGATGAACAGAAGTGAATCTATGCCCTGCTGGCCCTCACCGTTCAGTGGCAGAGAAAAGGAAAACCCAAAACCAATGCTCTGGAGTCCAGAGGAAGAACAGAGGAAGGACAAGGGAGTGAACTGGGTGGGTGCTGTTGTAGGCACTGGGTTATTAATTAGACACCTGCTCCTGGGGGGCCTGGGTGACTTAGTCAGTTAAGAGTCCAACTCTTAAGCCTGCTTAAGGTTCTCTTCTCCCTCTCCCTCTGCTCTCCCCTACTTTCCCTCTCTAAAATAAATAAGTAAATAAAATGCAGCCCCTGTTCTAGGTGGAGCCCTTCACACCCTTTATCCCTTGCCTTCCCAACTCTACAAGGTCCTGTTATTACCCTCATTTGGCAGACTGCATAGCTGGGGCTCAGGAAGTTCAACCACTGACATGAATGAAACTCAGATCTCTCCCACCCCCGGGCCTGTGCACCTGCCGGGGCCCCAAGCCCTGATTCTCTCCACACTCTCTGAAGGAGGATGTGCTGATGAGAATCTGAAGCAGATGGGCAGCCCACGGGGTTGGTGGAGGGAAACCGTCCTTGGCGGAGATGCTGACAGAGCACATCAAGGGTTGTGTGTTTGGCTTGGGAACTGGGACCTACCTTGAATATATGACGCAATTTGGCGGTGGGGGTGGTGGTGCTGGGGTTGGGAGGGAGGTCACCCCTACCTCGCGAATGTTCAGTGATCTGCTGGGGTACACATATAATTTGATATGCATATTATGGGTGATGTTACCCTGATCTTTCTTGAGAGCCCCATGTTTGAACCAAGACCCTAATGTAGAAATCATACCCAGATCCAGAAGGAAAGAGACAAATTGTCTGTACTCCTTCCCTGTGACATATACTTCCATTTTATAGATACGGAGCTGAGCCCCCTGGATCAGCTCTTTTTTGGTCTCCACACCCCCTCGATTCCTTTGCTCTGTCCAGAGTGGGAAGGCTGTCAGCACCTTCTTCAGCCTCCCCTTTCTCCAGTTCCTGAAGCAGCGCTAATGTCCTGCTAATGGTTTTAATGGTTCTCCCAGCAGCATGTGAAGTGGTGCTGCTCCATTGTTTAAGCCCCAGTGACAGACGCTTTTACTTGTCTCCATTAACCTCTGCCTCCCTCTCCACTGCCTCTCTGCTGGGTTTTCCCTGGGTCCTACAGGGTAGGAGAGGAGCGGGGAGGATTCCACTTCTCCCCTCCCCACCAGACCTCTGGAGCCTGCAAGGTCCACCGCCCCTGCCCCCGGACCCCTGGGGTCCCCAGAGGTCAGGCCCTCATGCTCCTTGCAGCCAGCCAGTGTGTAGCCACACTCTCTTAGCCACGATGCCAGCCCATCCCGCTAAGCCAAGACCCTAGAGGCCGGCAGTACCAACTCCACTGCCTACCTGCTGTGTGACTTGGGGCAAATTGCTTGGCTCTCTGTGCTTTCTTACTAGGGAGTGATACTAATACACCTAACTCCTAACGTTATTCCAACAGTTAAATGATGCAAAACAAAGCTCAGGACTTAGCACAGTGCCTGGCACATTAGAAACATGGGGGGAGTCTTGGGGACTTCTATTGCCATTATGCACCTGATTTCTGATAGACACAGTAAATGACCTTGTACAAGAGACCAGGGCCATAAAGATGAATGAGTGTAATTGTTCTCAAGGAGCTTTTCTTGGTAGATGGGACGGCAGCCGTGGAATGGTGACCCAGACAGAAAACAGAGGCAAGAAGGAGCCAGGAACCTGCCAGGTGGCTCAGGCGGGGGACGTTTGCTTGTTTTAAAATGAGATTTCGGCTCTCAGTGTAACCCCTCTGGACAAAGAGGGCCCAAGTGAGGAAAGTTGAGAGGGGACAGCCTAGGAGAACCTGAGCTGGTGAAGGCCGGAGCCAGTTTGGGGAAAGGAGGAGGAAGAAGAAAGACAAGGAGGAAGAGGTGCAGAGCATGGGCCTTTCTTGCAGAGACTACATGAGAGCCCTCTCCTCGGCCAGCACTGGGGAGCTCGGCAAGGATTTGGGCAGGAAATGAGCACAGGCCAAGTGTGGAACTTTCTCAGATTCCAATCTCCCTAAGTGTAGGAGGAAATAAGCCCACCCCAAAAAGATCTCCACGCTCAATTTTTTCCCTAATTGTGTAAAATATTTGTAACATAAAATTTGTCACTTTTTTGAAGTTTATTTATATTTTTTAGTAATCTCTACACCCAACATAGGGCTCAAACTCACAACCTCAGATCAAGAGTCACGTGCTCTTCAGACTGAGCCAGCCAGGCACCCTGCATATTAACCTTTTTTTTTTTTTTCTCAAAGATCTTGTTTATTTGAGAGGGAGAGCATGAGCAGGGGAGGAGTAGGGGGAGAGGGAGAAGCAGGCTTCTAGCTGAGCAGGGCGCCCTACATGGGGGTCGATCCCAGAACCCCAGGGTCATGACCTGAGCTGATGGCAGATGCTTAACCAACTGAGCCACCCAGGTGCCCCCATTTTAACCATTTTAAAGTAGACCATCCAGTGGTATTAAGTACATTCACAATGTTGAGCAACCATCACCACTATCTCCAAAATTTTTCTATCACCCGAAACAGAAGCTCTGCAACCATCTAGCCCCTGGTAGCCACTGTTTTACTTTCTGTCTCTATAAATGGGACCTAGATAGCTAGGGACCAAATAAATGAGATCACATATTTATCCCTCTGTGTCTGGCTCATTCACTCAGCGTAATGTGTCCAAAGTCCACTCATGTTGGAGCAGGTGTCAGAACTTCATTCCTTCTTATGGCTCAATCATATTCCATCCCTTGCTAGACCATATTTTATTTATCCCTTCACCCAGTTCTGGACGTTTGGGTTGTTTCCACTTTTTGGTTAATTGTATTCACTTTTTAATCTTTTGGACTGGGGTGTAGAACAGGGAAGAATTAAAGCAAGGCTCTGTTCTTTTCTCTCTCTAAGTCGTTGTCTCTCTTTGTGGCTTTCTTTTCTCATGAACACTCTCAGCCTCAGAAGGACCCCAAGAAATGGGTAGACCCAAAGAAGAAGTGAGAGCCTGTCACTTTACCTACACAGTGCCCGATTCACAGGGCTCTTACCTGTGGAGAACCCGTGAGCACTGACTCTGATACCCAGATGGAAGAGCTCGATAACAGTAAGGATCCCCAAGGCACCTGGCTGGCTCAGTCCCAATAACATGTGACTCTTGATTTTGGGGTCATGAGTTTGAGCCCCATGTTGGGTGTAGAGATTATTTAAAAAAATAAAATCTTTAAAAACAAACAAACAAAATAATGATCTCCTCCTTCCGCTTCCTCCGGCTGCACTGAGCCCCGGCAAGGTGGGAACTCAGAGAGATATAGCAGAAAGGAAATGTTTCCATGTCCCCTGTTGTGGCTCAGTGTATATAATCTTTGACAGTCCATTAAGGAAGCAGAGGTTCTGATGTAATTCTTTAAAATTAAACAGTAATCTCCATGGAATAGAAATAGAATTTAAAACTTTTAAACCCCTAGGAAAATAAATAAAAGAAACAAAGAAAACCTGATTGATGTAGCAAGAGTAAGTAAATGAGGGAATAAAAGAGGAAGCAACTGAAGAGATATAATAAATAGAAAACATAAATAAGTTAACAGGAACAAGACCAAATACCAGTAAATCACAGTAAATGTAAATGGGTTAAATTCTACTGCAAAGAGTAAAAAAGCCTCCAATGAGGGATTTTTAATGGAAAAATTCATTTGGTACTTACAAAAAACATTTTTTTAATGACACAAAAACAAAGACAAAAAGAAGAGAAAGAGAAGGCAGTACTGCTACTATCAAACAAGGAAATGTTCAAGGCAAAAATGCACCAAATAGGGCAAAGTGAGATATTCTATGTTGATCAAAGGCAGTTTCCCAGTAAGATTTCAGAGCCTCCTGACCTTGGAGGTCTGCCCTTGGGGGAGGCTGAGGAGGTGGTTGGTGCTGTGGAACATAAGTAGCACCTTTAGGCTTCACCGTGAGAGGCAGCATCCTTCTTCTATGGCCCCATCTTCAGTCTTTTCACCTTTTGTAATTTGTGTTACTGTGTTACTATAGTCACTTCTCTAGACCAGTATCTTCAAAATTTGAGCACCTTTGTTTTTGCTCTCAGCAGTGGAGTAAGTATATGGTGTGGACCCTGTGGAAATTGTGAGAATGTGGGTCTGCTGCCTTGGTTACCTGGAGTTTAGTCCTTCTCCTCTCCCCACGGGGTTCATCCACCAACACATGCTGGGGCCACTTTCCCAGCTCCCAGCTTCCTTCTTTTCTCCCAACTCCTGGCCTTCCCGGTTTCCTTTTCTTGTTCCATCTTTTGCCTCCTGCCTCTCAGACACCCTCAACAGGCCTCTAGGGTCAGTCAGCCCACTGTTACTTGTTAATGTTGTTGAATTGAGGGGGTACAACTTGCCTCCATGAGAGCCCCAGAAGGACCTGAAATAGCCCTGGTTCCATTTTCAAGATCTGAGAAACTATAGCCCAAACATTTTTCTGTCTCAGTAAATCTCTGGCATTGTGGAAGGTTTGTGCTGCAGTGAGGAAAACAAAAAGCAACTAAAACACTGACCTTGACCAAGGCTGCTGTTTGGATTTTTCCAGGCAAAGAATGATCCTTGGAGCATTTCTGCTGGGAGATGGTATGCAGGTGGGGCAGTTGTTCTCAGCTCCTCTGCCCTGTGCCCCTCAGACCCTCCCCCATAACTCCAGTGTGATTCATGCTCAGAGACAGCATCTCAAGTGGCCCTTTATCTTTTTTTGTTGTTGTTGTTGATTTGTATGCATTTTTATTTTTATTAATAGAGTACATGTTTTTAAAATTGTATAGAAAAACAACAGACCCTGCCCTGGCCTCCCCACTTTAATTTCTTTTTTCTAGAGACAGCCTCTCTGCTTATGTTTTAGCTCTCTCTTCTGGTTTTGCCTTTTATTTCTAAATAACATCTGCTTATGCTGTTAGTTCTTAATTTTTAAATTTGGGCTGTTTTGGTTGATGTTGTTTCATTTCTTGCTGTAGGAGATAAGTATTTATACTATTACACCCTTAAATAAATGTACGTATTATTTCCCCTTCTCCATCCCTCAATATTATCCATACCTCTCTATTTGGATAAATCACTTCATTATCTATATTATTATGACCGTGCATGTACTATTTATAGCCAAACCAATTAGCATACTGTGATACATTTCCTTTCTTTTGATTCTCCAGATTCGCCATTGCCTCTTTTTTCCTCAAACTTAACCCTTTATCGTTTGATCTTACGTATGATGTGTGCTTTGTCATTTTTATTTTTATGTACCCAAATTTATTTTTTTCATTAATGGCTTCTGTATTTGAGTCTTTAAAAAACTCAATGATTCCACTCTAACTCCCATGTTCTCTCTTAGTACTTTCATTTTTTTAAAATAGGTGTATTTATTTGAGAGAGAGTGTGTGTGAGAGTTAGTGGGGGAGGGGCAGAGGGAGAGGGAGAAAGAGAATCTTAAGCAGGCTCCCCACTGAGCATAGAACCTGATACAGGCCTCGATCTCATGACCCTGAGATCATGACCTAGCCAAAATCAAGAGTCAGATGCTTAACCGACTGAGCCACCCAAGCATCCCAATGTTTTCATTCTTTTAATAGACTATTTTTTAGAAAAGTTTTAGATTTACAGAAAAATCAAGAAGATAGTACCAAATTCCCACATGACCCACCTCCACAGTTTCCCATATTATTAACATCTTATGTGGTTGTGATACATTTGTTGTAATGAACTAATTAATATTGACACATTATTACTAGCTAAAGTCATAGTTTATTTAGACTTCCTTAGTTTTTACCTAATTTCCTCTTTTCTGTTTTTTTTTTTTTAATTTCCCCTTTTCTGTTCTACAGTCCTATTGGGGATACCACATTGCATATAGTTGTCACATCTCCTCAGGTTCCTCTCGCCTATGACAGTTCCTTGGCTTTTATTTGTTTTTGATGACCTTGACAGTGTTGAAACATACTAGGCAGGTATTTTGTAGAATTCTGGAATTTGTCTGATATTTTTCTTTTTCTTTTTTTTAATTTATTTTGTTTCATTTTATTTTTTATTAACATATAATGTATTATTTGTTTCAGGGGTAGAGGTCTGTGATTCCTCAGTGTTACACAATTCACAGCACTCACTATAGCACATACCCTCTGCAATGTCCATCCCCCAACCACCCCATCCCTCCCACCCCCCTCTCCCCCAGAAACCCTCAGTTTATTTCCTGAGATTAAGAGTTCCTTATGGTTTGTCTTCCTCTCTGGTTTCATCTTGTTTCATTTTCCCCTCCTTTCCCCTGTGATCTTCTGTCTTGTTTCTCAAATTCCTCATATGAGTAAGATCAAATGATAATTGTCTTTCTTTGGTTGCTTATTTTGCTTAGTGTAATACCCTCTAGTTCCATCCGTGTTGTTGCAAATGGCAAGATTTTGGGGGTTTTTGGATGGCTGCATAATATTCCATTTTATATATATATATATATATGGTTTCATTTCTTGCTGTAGAAGATAAGTATTTATACTATTACACCCTTAAATAAATGTATTATTATTTCCCCTTCTCCGTCCCTCAATATTATCCATACCTCTCTATTTGGATAAATCACTTCATTATCTATATTATTATGACTGTGCGTGTACTATTTATAGCCAAACCAATTAGCATACTGTGATACATTTCCTTTCTTTTGATTCTCCAGATTCACCATTGCCTCTTTTTTCCCTCAAACTTAACCCTTTATCATTTGATCTTGCATATAAGACACACACACACACACACACACACACACACACACACATCTTCTTTATTCATTCATCTGTTGATGGACATGTAGGTTCTTTCCATAGTTTGGCTCTTGTGGACATTGCTGCTATAAAAATTGGGGAGCACGTGCCCCTTTGGATCACTACATTTGTATCTTTAGGGTAAATACCCAGTAGTGCCATTGCTGGGTCGTAGGATAGCTCTATTTCCAACTTTTTGAGGAACCTCCATACTGTTTTCCAGAGCAGCTGCACTAGCTTGCTCTCCCACCAGCAGTGTAGGAGGGTTCCCCTTCTTCTGCATCCTTGCCAACACCTGCCATTTCCTGACTTGTTAATTTTAGCCATTCTGATTGATAGTGAGGTGGCATCTCATTATGGTTTTGATTTGGATTTCCCTGATGCCAAGTGACATTGAGCACTTTTTCACGTGTCTGTTGGCCATTTGGATGTCTTTGCAGAAATGTCTTTTTACGTCTTCTGCCCATTTCTTGATTGGATTCTTTGTTCTTTGGGTGTTCTGTTTCATAAGTTCTTTATAGATTTTGGATACTAGCCCTTTATCTGATATGTCATTTGCAAATATCATCACTCATTCTTATTTTTTAAAAGACTTTATTTATTATGAGAGAGAGCACAAGTGGGGGGAGAGGCAGAGAGAGAGAGAAAAGTAGACTTCCCACTGAGCAGGGAGCCCAATGACAATGATGCAGGGCTCAATCCCAGGACCCTGGGATCATGACCTGAGCAGAAGGCAGAGGCTTAACCAACTCAGCCACCTGGGTGCCCCTTGTCTGATATTTTTCTCAATATAAAACTGGAGTTAGGGGTTATCCAGAGGAAGACCCCAGACATAGAGTGCCATCCCTGCTTGATACACCATATCAGGGTACAGACTGTCAGTATAATTCACGACTGCTGGCATCGGCCTGGGTCACACCTGGCTGAGATAATGTTTGTTAGGTCTCAGAACTGTAAAGCTACTCTTCCCCCTGCTCTCCATACCATACACTTTGGCAGGAAGTTGCTCTGTGCTACGCACACCTAAGGAGTGAGGGGTATAATTTCCCTACTTGAGGACAAGGTTTCTACATACATTATTTGGAATTCTTTTGCATGGGAGATTTGCCTCTCCTTCCTCATTTATAAATTTACTTATGCATTCGATAACTTATTTGTATGGCTATTTACTTTATCCTGTGGGTTGAAATCCAATACTACTTTATTTCTTTTGATGCTGAAACTGTTCCAGCTTGGGCCAATGGGAGCTCTTTCGGTTGGTTCCTGTGGTTTTTTGACATAGTCCAATTGAGGGGTTTTGGGGTCTCTTTCTTGTAGGGCTTCATTTTCTATTGTTTTGTTTTAGTGTTTCTTTACTTTCTGTCAATTTAAGATGTCTAGGCTCATCCTGTGTATTTCCTGCCCTAGTGCTAGAATCAGCCATATCTCAAAGGAGCTCTGATTCCTTTTATTGAAGAATCAGATTAAACACCACAATCTGGATAGTAGGTGTGCTTATTGCGACTGGGGTGTCCTTCCTTTTAAAAAGACCCTTTAGGCTTAAAATCCAAAAACAAACACATTTTTATGTTTCAATGAATCTCTGATCCATTTGGAGCTTGTTCTGTATGTATTATGAGATGTGGCTCCTGCTTTACCCTCCATGTCTGCATCATTTGTTAAAGAACCTGTTTTCTCCCCCATTGATTTGAGATGCCACCTTTATAATTTACTGAATTTCCATCCGAAACAGAATCTGCTTCTCTTCAGTCCATTGGCCTCTTTGTCTATTCATGTACCAGCCCTAAACTGTTTTAAGTTATTAAGACTAATATGTCTTGGGGCGCCTGGGTGGCTCAGTCATTAAGCATCTGCCTTTGGCTCAGGTCATGATCCGGGGGTCCTGGGATCAAGCCCCACATCAGACTCCCTGCTCAGCAGGAAGCTTGCTTCTCCCTCTCTCACTCCCCCTGCTTGTGTTCCCTCTCTAGCTGTGTTTCTAAATAAATAAAATCTTTAAAAAAAAAAAGACTAATATGTCTTAATATCTAATAGGAATGGTTCATTCAGAACTAGCATGAAAAGAAAGTTATTTGAAAAAAATTGTTTACTGCCTAAAATTTGTTGTCTCCCCTTGTTGGGGAGGTAAAGCTAACATAGAGGCATTGTTGATCTGACCACACAAATATGAAGTCAAGACGCTTTTGCTGCAGGCCTTTCGTTTCACCAAAAATCAAGGGTGGACTGTGATCAAAGAGCATCACGATTCCAGAGTCAGAACATGGGAGTGCTAAACAATGACATCCCAGTACCCCCAGCCTCCTAAAGGTAGTATTAAGCAAAATAAAGCATTTCTACATTTTAGAGGGACAGTTTTCCTGGAAACCGCTGTTTGAGAGGACAAAGTAGGGAGTGAAAAACCCATTGTCAAACATCTTTTTAAACTTAATTTAATTTTGTTTTGTTTTGTTTTATTTTAAGTAAACTCTCACCCAATGTGGGATTTGAACTCACAGCCCCAAGATTAAGATTAAGAGTTGCATGCTCCACTGACTGAGCCAGCCAGGCACCCCTAAACATGGTTGTTCTAGGGCATTATTTGAGGAACCAATACACATTATTGAGAATACTCAGGTACTTTCTGGAAACTTGCTGCAGTTTCCAGATACTCAAAGAAAGTGAGCATGATGGCTGTTTTGCTAGGACAGCTGGGTTCAGAGAGATCGGTGTCTCTTCTTTCTTCCTGCTTTCCTGGAGCTGTGTGGGGAAAAAGCAGAAGACAACCAGCATCCTGTCTCAAAAGCCAGTTGTCTGATGGAGCCAGTAGAGACCCCAAACCTAAATAGCTCATTGTCTTCATCAGTTCTGAAAGGTCCAGTCCCCTTCCAGTCCCCATCTCCCCCATGCACATGAGGAGGCCGACTTGGCCTTCCAACCTCATTATCCAGGGAAAAAATGCACACAGTGCCCATAATTTACTGGTGTAGGCAGGAGGGCTGCCTGGTACATGAGCAGACTCCTGTGTATGGGGCTGGACACGGGGACGCTTAATCTGTGGCAGGGGAAAAGCTGAGGGCAAGGTCAGTAGCCGCTTACCTGGGCTTCCCTAAACGGAGGGCCACAGCTCTGTCTTTTAAGGACAAGAGAGATCCAGCAGGAAAGGAGGTATCTCTCCTGGGCTGGGCCAGGAAGGAGCAACTCAAAACATCCAGATGGTCGCTGAACCGACAGCTGACCTTGTGACCCTCCTCTGCTCTGCGCCCAGCCTGACTGAGACCCACAGGGGCCCTCTCTTATGACTAAGTCCTGGTGGGTTGTTGTTGTTGTTGCTGTTGTTGTCTTTAAAAACTAAACTCCTAACTCCAGTTTTCAGAGTATCTCTTTCATCTAGAGCAAGCGGGGTGTATGGGGCAGGGTACTTTCTCTGTTTTTTGCCACATTTTTTGAGGGCAAGACCCTTGGTGGCCTTGTCTAACCTTCCACCAAAGGCCCGAAATATAGGTCTCTGGGCCCTGGAGGCTTAGCATTGTGGGCGGTGGCTTTTCCAACGACTCCTGACCCACCCCGACCTTGCCACCCTTATGGCTCCTTCTCACCTGGGGTACATCTGGGTCCTGGCACCCCAGCCAAGAGCTGCTGGAGGAGATCTGACCCCAGTCGGTGGGCGGGCAGGTGGGTGAGCCAGGCCTCTGTCACCAGACCTGGGGGGTGTGGGAGGGCTTCAGACGTTTTCAGCAGCTGATGTCTGGAGATCAATTAGAGATAATGGCTTTGGGTGGACGCAAAGAAGCATGGCCAAGATTTTCCTGGTTATGATCGTGTTTACCTCATTAGCAGCCTTTTTTTTTTTTTTTTTTTTTTTTTTTTTGAGGGTGGGATGGCACAGTGTTGCTCTGCAAATTTGTGCTGGCTGCTTTGTTTCACTCCCGGTGACCAGGTGTGGACCTCGGGCAGCCGGTAGCTCCCCCAACTCCACTGAGACAGAGGAGACAGAGGCCCACAGCTTGTGCTCACAGCCCACCAGACCCTTGGCCTCCCTGTGACCCTGTGTCTGTATAGTTTTAAAATTTTTTCTTCCTTCTTCATTAAAAAAAATCATTGAAGTTCCTACTGTGTTCCAGACACTGTTATGAGCATGGAAGATACAGCAGTGAAAGAGATAAGGAGCCTATTCTCGGGGAACTCACAGGCTGTAGTGATGATAAACAAGTCAATAAGAAAAAATATGCGAGAGTGAGAAGTTTGAGACAGAGAATTAAAATAGGGACAGTTGATAGACTGCACCTCTGGGTGAGAAGGCCTCTCTGAAGAGGTGGCAATCCAAGCCCAGGCCTAAATGATAAGAAGGAGCTAGACCTGTGGCCATGAAGGAGAAAAGCCCTTGCAGCGGGAGGAGACAGCAGGTGCAAAGGCCCTGGGGAGGCACAGCAAGGGCGCCAGGACGCAGGGAGTAAGGCAGAGGCGTGCTTGTGATGAGCTTGAGCAGTCTGTAGAAGGTAGCTCTCTTGGGGCCTGCCGGCTAGATTCAGAGTCTGTTCTGTGCGGTGTGAAAGCTCAGGCTGCGCTTTCCTCTGCCAGAGGAGAGCAGGGGCTTAACGGGGGTGACAGTGAGCAGAGACAAGCACCCAAGGGAGAGTCCAGGGACTCTGGTTCTAGGTGTGGCCCTCCCCTGAACAGCTATCTCACTTTCACTTCTCTGTGCTGCAGCTTTCCTGTTACTGAAACAGCAGGTTTTGGCCAGACTTCAGTAGTTTCCAAAGTTTGCTTTTTGACAGAGGAACCCCTTTCTTCAGGGAAATTCTAGGGAAGAAGCCCAGCATCTCAAGAGTCAGCAGTAGGCAGGCATGTGGCTGGCAAAGGGACCCAGAGCTCTGCCCGTCTCCTCTCCTATGCCCAGGCAGCACCTCCTCCACCCTTCCGTAGGACCCCAATAACAGGGCCTGGGTAGCCCTGAGCTTTGGGCTGAGGTGCTAAAGACAGGCAGAAGGGCTCAGCCCAGCATGACCATAAGCAGCCTGGCCTCAGGCCAGCACTCCTCTCTTTCCTGTAGTTTACTCCTCAATAGAAATGAGTAACAGAGCCCAGGCTTCGCTATCCCTATGGTTGTTTTAAGGCTTGGATCCTTGGAATGGCTCTAAATGCCTCAAGAGAAAAATAGCATAGAACCAGGAGATACTTTCTAACTGGTAAGCTACTGTGGCTCAGGAAGTGTCCAGGCACAACTGTGCAGTAGCTTGGGCACCTTTCCCTCCTGCGGAGTTCATAGGGAAAGGACATAAGGGCTTGTCTTCTCCCAGGCACCACGCACAGACATAACCCCCTTCCTTAGTCTTTTTAAGGAGCTGACATTCTAGAGAAAAGACCACGTAGGAGTGGGGTCCTTACTTCCAGTCCATCCAATCCTCACTCAGGAATCCCATGAGTCTCTCAGGGATGCTTTTGACTACAAGAACAAAAACTCAGCTGACTGTATACCCAAACATGAAGTTTTTATACTCCTGAAACAAGAGGGTTGGAGGAGCCGTTGTTGGTGTTAATGTCTACGATGTTGTTGATGCCTCTGATGTTGCTGACCTTTTCCTCATGTTTGCAAGTTGGCTGCTGTTGCTCCAACCATCTCGTCCACATTCAAAGTGAGAGGAAGATGGGAGGGGGTGATGTAAGTTCAGTTCAGCAAAGTAAAAGCTTTCCCACAAACTTGCCAATAGACTTTTGTTGACATAACATTGGCCAGTGTCACATGGCCACCCCCAGCTGCAAGGGAGGCTAAGAAAGAAAACTTTGTTTTCCCACCCTCTGTAGTTGGGAAAGGGTAGAGAAAAATGTTGAGTTTCAGTAGCAGGTAAATTGGTCCAAAGTATCTCCCATGGCTTGGGTGCCATGATCAACTGAGCTCAGCAATGTCTTTGGGTATTAAGATGCCAAAGGACTGGGCAGGAGAAAAGAGTAATAGGGAAGGAAGCAGAGGAGAAGCGGGGAGGAAGGAAGAGAGAGGGAACGGTTGTTGAAGGCCTTCTGTGTGCCAGGTGCCCCACATGTCTGGGGAAACTGAGGCTGTCTCAGAGAGCTTAGGTAACTCGTCCAGTCATAGAACTAGTGTGAGAGAGCTCTGTTCCCTTTAACATTGACGCTATTTCCCAAGGGAAGTGGGGGAGAGAAAGGAAAAAGAAGGTGATAGGGTAGGGACAGGCCAAGGCCCCCAGCAGCTTAAGCATCATCTTCTTGGGGGGAGTTGTGGGTCTTAGTTTAGCACCACAGTCCTGGCGCCGGGAGCAGGACCCAGCACACAGTAGGTGCTCAGTAAAGGTTTGTTGGCTGATGTCATTGTTACAACTACTTATCTTTCACACTGTCATTGGCATTATGATAACTAAGGTTTGTGCAAGGGTTGTGCGCTGGGCGCCAGCGACGCCCCCTGCAGGCGGCTCGGGCAAGGGTTGTGCGCTGGGCACCAGCGACGCCCCCTGCAGGCGGCTGGGGCAAGTGTTGTGCGCTGGGCGCCAGCGACGCCCCCTGCAGGCGGCTCGGGCAAGGGTTGTGCCCTGGGCGCCAAGGACGCCCCCTGCAGGCGGCTTGGGGCAAGTGTTGTACATGGGCCGCCAGCCATGCCCACTGCAGCAGGCTTTGCATTTAAGCCTCACAGCAGCCTTCAGAGAGAGTCCCTGTTGTCCCCCAGCTTAAAGATAAGAAAACCAAGGCTCAAAGAGTGTCTGAGGTCACATCAAGGAAGGGCCTGAATGCAAACTGATCACAGCCTGGTCACGTGCTCCCCCATCCTGGTGCTGCCCACCAGGCACATGACTCCCGCCATCAGCGAGGCCTCCTTGCACTAACTCTGCCCCCAGAACACTCAGCTGTCATCCCCGACTGCAGGCTCCATCATGAAGCAGTTTAGGGTGAAAATGGGAAGTGCTGCCCACTCCTTTCTCTTGACAACCTATCCCTACATCCCAGCATGTCAGGTGGCTGCAGTGTCTTACAGATTGCAAGGGGACCCCCACACCTCCTCCAGTCGCTGCTGAAGAGCCAGCAAGACTTTCATCCATGGGGACTCCCCAGGCCCAGCTTTCCTCGGGGGTTGCATGGAGAAGCCTTGGGGTCCCACCAGAGGCTGCCTGGCTCAGAGCAGCCCCAGCCAGTTGCCAGTTCCCAGCCTGAGGGAAACCTCCGGGTGCACAGAGGGCCCATCCTTGCTCTGGGGCGTTTGTCTCTGTTCTGCGGGAGGTTGAAAGCATGACCCCGCATGGTCCAGCATCCCACCTTAGCAGGGCCCACAACACACTTGGGACCAACACACCCTGGCTCAAACCCCAGCACAGTCAGTAGCTTCTAGCTCTATGACTGTGGGCATGGCCCCTGGTCTCTGAATGCCAGTTTCCTCACTCTTGGGTGATTGGATGAGTCATTTACTCTTCCCCTCAGAACCCCTACTCTTCCTGTGAAAAACGGCAATTAATATCAGCCTTGTTATTTGTCTGATTCAATAAGGCAGCCTATATGACCACCCCATGTAGGGGCCTGGTGCTGAGTAGGTTACAGTAATTGATCGCACCAAGCTCCAGGCTGATTGACCATAGTAACTGGCTTCACCTTCTTTTTTCCTTTTTCACACTTTTATTAAAGTATAACATACAAACAGAAAAGAGGACATATCATTAAGTGGACAGCTCAGCACATTTTTCCAAATTGAATCTAGCTCCTGAGATCCAATTCTCAGATCAAGAAACAGAACATTGTCAGACCCCCCAAAGACCTACTGTGCCTCTTTCTAGTCACTATCCCCAAGAAGGGTGACCCCTATCCTGCCCTCTAATAGCACTGATTGGCTTGGCCTATTCTAGAACTTTCTGTAAATAGAATCATACAGCATGTGCTTTTTTACTCACAAGCCTAAGTTTGTGAGCATCATGTGTATTGTGGCACATGCTCTAGTTAGTTCTTTTCTGTTGTCGAGTGGTATTCCACAGCCCAGGTGTGCCACCCCTAGCCATTCTCTGTTGGCAGATGCCGGCCTGGTTTCCCGGTGGGGGCTACTGTGAATATCGGTCTGTGACCATGCTAGTATGAGTGCTTTCGGGCACATCTGTTCTTGTTTGCTCATGTGCATACCTGGGAGTGCAAGTGCTGGGTTGCAGGCTGGCCTTGGCCATTTGGCTGTGTCTCTCCAAAGGCACTAGGAAAGAAGGAAGACAGAAGAGGTGAGGTGTACGCTCTGTGGGAGTGGCAAAGTGTGGCCTATGTAACCTATGGCGTGCTTAATCCAGAGCTCTATGGCAGAACTCAGCGGCGTACAGGGCAAAGGGCAGGATGGGATCCTGGGTGATGTAGTGATGAGTTCTTACCTTATGTGCACAATGCTGCCGGGGACTCTGCCACCTAAGAGCCTGTCCCAGCCCTGAGAGTCCGTGCTCGCCTTGGGGAAATGAGGTAGAATGCAGGAAACAGGAAGTACACAAGCACAGGAGGTAACAGAGGAGGCGCTGCGACCGGCCACAAGAGCCAGCCAGGTGGTCTGTGTTCACAGGGGTTCAGATTTGGCAGGGGTGTCTTTGTTGCATGGCCTAAAGCATCTTTCTACTGAGCGAATACCCATGCGTTCTGCAATGCCCACCTTAAATGTCACCTCTTTAGTGTAGTTCTCCAGGAGCCACTGTGTCCCTCTCATGTGCTCGGCACTTTTCTTCCCAGCAGGTCCCACAACTGTCAAATACAAACTGAATGTACATCCTGTGACCAGAAACAAGATCATTTATTTAGTCTCTCTCTCTCTCCTGCTGGCCTGCAGGCTCCGAATGGACAGACCTGTATCTGTATTGTTTATTGCTGGGTCACCCATATTTACCATGCATCTGGCATTCTAAGAGGTGTATACATATTAGTGGAAAGAACATGTGCCTGAAAGCATGCATGATCAAAGGAATGGAGGGATTACACATGGGTGATTAGGGCAAAGAAGATAGTGAGTCTGTCTGAAGCAGAGGTCACAGTATGGAACAGAAGGATATGAGGCCAGCAGGGCTGTGAAAGGCCTGGAACACCAAGCCAAAGAGCTACAACTTCATTTTGCCAGCAGCTGGGAGCCATTGAAGGTTTTGGAGTAGGAGAGTGAAATGAACAGAGATTAACTGATGACATTTTGAAGCAACACATCACTGAAAAGGAGATTGATGAAATTGTAATTCTTACCTAGTGTGGTTGTTAGGAAAGTGTATTTCAACAAGTCAGCCTCTCTTAGTTATCCGTAATGGGAAATTTTTCTAAATAGAGAGGGAACGAAGAGGCAGTATTAGACAGTTTCTCCTAGATTTCAGCAAAGGTGTCAAACTGAGTATGAGGTTGCAGCCAGCTGTGTAAAAACCGGCAAACACTAAAAATAAATGGTTAAGCCAGGTCCTACCCAACCCACAGATTAACTATTTTGAATGCAGGCATGTGTGAAGCCCTTGGTGCTTCCATCACGCTCCTCTTTCCTGCTGAGCTGCCCTCCCTACTTGCCACCTGTCACATTCTTCCTGCTTTCTTTGGTTCATAGTAGAAGTCACCTCTTCCAGGAACCCCCTGTGCTAAGCCCCTCCTTTCTTCATGATTGCCTGTGCCTAGAGCACCTATCTACTATGGCCTGGGTTTAATTGGACAGTTCGTGGAGGGTTGAGGTGAGTGTTAGCCCTACCAAATATTAAAATATATTCTAGGGGCGCCTGGGTGGCTCAGTTGGTTGGGCGACTGCCTTCGGCTCGGGTCATGATCCCGGAGACCCAGGATCGAGTCCCACATCGGGCTCCCTGCTTGGCAGGAAGCCTGCTTCTCCCTCTCTCACTCCCCCTGCTTGTGTTCCCTCTCTGGCTGTGTTTCTCTCTGTCAAATAAATAAAATCTTAAATATATATATATATATATATATATATATATATATATATATATTCATTCTAGAGCTATGATATTGGGACAGGAATAGGTTAATAAAATAGAATAGACATCCAAAAATAATGGGAAATAAGCATTATTTGGCATTTCTAAACCATGGATAAAGATGAATTATTTAAAAGATGATATGGAAGGGCCACCTAAGTAGCTCAGGCAGTAGAGCATTGGAGTTTTACTTTCCCCTCGGGTTGTGATCTCAGGGTGCGATCTTGGAGTCGTGGGATTGAGGCCCTGTGTGTGTGGGGGGGTCCACACTCAGTGGGGAGTCTGCTTGAAAGAGTCAGAGTCTCTCCCTCTGCCCCTGCCCCCACTCACTGTGCTCTCTCTCTAAAATAAATAGATAAGTGGTGCCTGGGTGGCTTAGTCTGTTAAGCATCTGCCTTCGGCCCAGGTCATGATCTTGGGGTCCTGGGATTGAACATCAGGCTCCTTTCTCCCTCTCTCCTTGCAACTCCCCTTGCTTGTGCTCATTCTCTCTTTCTCTTTCTGTCAAATAAATAAATACAATTTTTAAAAAAAATAAATAAATCCTTAAAAAGGAAAAGAAAAGAAAAGATAAGATAGCATTAGGACAATTTGGATAGCCATTACAAAAAAATACAAACTTAGGGCACCTGGGTGGCTCATCCGGTTAAGCATCTTCCTTTGGGTCAGGTCATGATCCCATGATCCTGGGATCAAGTACCATATCGGGCTTCCTGCTTGGCAGGAAGTCTGCTTCTCCCTCTGCCCCTCTTCCCACTAGTTCTCTCAATCACTCTCTGTCGTTCTCAAGTAAATAAATAAAATCTTAAAAATAAAGTAAAATAAATACAAACTAGATCTTTACCTCACCACTTACACCGAGATAAATGGGTATAGACCTTACATTAAAAAAATATTTAAGTAGAATCAAGCTATAAATGCTCTACAAGAAAATATGGGTGAATTACCTTTATAATCTATGAATTGAATAAAACCTTTGTTTTGACCTGAAATGCTTCATCCCTAACAGAAAAAAAATTGAGAGTCTAAAAATGTAAAATTTCCATATGGCAAAAAAACTCATCATAAATAAAATAAAAAGACAACAAAAGGACAACATATTTGCAAAATACATAACAAAATATTAAATTTCGTTCATAAAAAAAGTCCACCAACCCAAAGAGAGAAATGGGCAAAGAATATGAACAGGTTGTTGTAACAAAAGCAAATGACCAGTGTACACATGATACATGTAAATAGAACGCTCACGTTCCCATATGAAGAGAGGCAAAGGAAAGTAAGAGATATCATTTTTCACGGATTAGATTGACAAACACAAAAGAGCTTGCTAATACTAATTACTGACAAGCCTGTCATGAAATGGGAACTGCTGCTTGTTGCTGGAGCCTGAGAGAACCGGTGTAGGACTTGTGGAGGCGGGGATGGCCATCACTGTGAAAATTCAGAATCCTGGCAATGATGTTGAATGCTGCCATTTACCAAATAATCTCCCTGGGGAGGAGATCAAGCTGCATTTTATGACCTGACCTCAGAAGTCATGCACACTCATTTCTACAATATCTCATTGCTTCCACAGCCCTATTCATTGTGACAGGGGACAAGGGTGTGATACCAGGGTGGTGAGGATCACAGGGAGCCAGCCATCTTAGAGGCTGGCCATCACAGTGTCTAGTTTCAAAGGGGAATTTTTTAATGTTTTTTGAAAGAGAGAGCTCCCACGCATGCAAGCAAAAGGGTGGGGGGGGAGGGGCAGAGGGAGGGGGGGGAGAGAGAGAGAGGGAATTTCAAGACAACGCCATGCTCAGCACAGAGCCTGACACGGGGTTGGATCTCACCACTTTGAGATCATGACCTGAACTGGAATCAAGGTTTGGATGCTCAACCCACTGAGCCGGAACTTTTAGTGTCAAATACTACATAAAGCACACTATCTAATTATCCACTTTACAGATCAGGAAACTGAAGCTCTGAGAGATTTAAGGGTGGTCACTTGTCTAGTGTCAGAGTCAGAATTTGAACTGGTCCCATTTGTCTGGACCCTATTTGACCTCCTCATTGGCATCCCTGCTGCCACTCTTGCTTCGTTGTAATCTCATCTCCTCTGGTCTAAAAACATAATTCAGATTGCATCATTTCCTCACCCTTAGAATAAAATCCACACAACTTACAAACATGTTCACAGCCCTGGGTGCTTGGTCCTGAATACCTTCTCACCCTTCCTCCTCCCATCCCAGCCCATCTCGCCCTGGCCACACTGGTCACCTTTCTGTTCTTCAAACATGCCAAGTCACTTCCCACCTCAGGGCCCCGGCACCGGCTCTTCCTTCTTCCTGGAAGCCTGCACCCCCAGGTCTTCATCCAGTTGTCAACTTCAGCCACACATTCATGCTTACTCCTAAGAGGGACCTTCCCTGACCACTTGGCCCAGAGCCCACCCTTGTCTCCACCCCGAACCCCCCTTCCTGAGCCTCTCCACCCCATCTCCACTGTACTCTTTGTTTCTAGGATCCAACCAAGACTCGAACTTTGCATCTAGCAGTTATTTCTCTTTAGTCTCTTGATTTAGAACAGCTGAGTTAATAATAATGAATCTTTTGAAGAGTCAGGACAGTTGTGTTGTGGAGTCTCTTTTTCTGGATTTCTTGTCTGGTTGTCTCTTCATGAGCAGATTCAGGTTGAGTATTTTGGGGGAGAACACAACATGGGTGATTACTGCATCTCATCAGGAGATGAGCACATTATGTCAGGTGACCCCACTTTGGGGGCAACTGAATTTGATCACATGGTTGGAGGGCATCTGCCAGTCTCCCCATTGTGCAGGTACATGTTCCCTTCTATCATTAGTAATAATTTATAGGGGTCAGTGGGTTTTTAAATACTTTGAGATGCTTGAACAGTATCCTCTCTGATCAGACTAAGATCCTGCTATTCCCAATAATAACAAGACCCTGGTGCCCTTGGCCAGATCTCCACTTGTGGAGTACGCCCATTTCATATAGGAACCTGCTTGGAGGGCTTTGCTGCTTACGGAGCTCTATAGAGCAAATCCCCTGCCAATTGTCCATTTGCAAAAACACCTGCTGTTCACAGGAGCCTGACATGGAGGGGACACGAGGGCAGTCCCACTTAAGCAGATGGGAGTGGCCTTCTCTGCCATAGTCTCCCACCAGACTAGGGCTGAAAGAAAGGACCCGTCACTGGGGGAATTACTGGCCAAGAAACCAGGTCATGCCTTTCCTTGTTGGGACCCGTGCTGTGGCCACTTTAAGGATCACGGGAGTTGTCCAAAGGCACAAGGACACTGAAAGCAACTGGCACAAGGTGACTCAAGGAGTGGCAGCTCCTAAAGGAATAAGGATCCGGAAGCTTTCTGTCGGCTTCAGCACACAAGAAAACTCGCCTAATTTTCAATGCTGCTAAACAGCCAAGTTTCTCTAGGGCTCCCAACTGCTTTCTGTGGGCTGAGTGGGGCTGAGGCTGTTTTATCTCAGGGACGGTAAATGAGTTCACATCTCACGCCTAGAAAAAAAATCACCTCTCTGCTCTCCTGGGCGGTACTGGCTCTCTTTTATTAATCAGAGAAGAGGTGGGTTATCTGGGTTCAATTCTACCTTTGAACTTCAGTTGGATTTGGCTTTATATTTCAGGCCCAGATGTCCACCACTGCTGTGAGATAGTGACTCAAGCCAGGAGAAGTCAGAGGTCTTGAGAAATGTGGTGGGAAGAGATGGGAAATCCGGGGCCTGAATGATTTCATTTTCAGAGTGAGGAAGGGCATTTCCCATTTTGGAAACGCCCACCTCTCCCTGGATGAACTGAAGAGTCACGGCCACTAATTAAAATTCTAAAAATCATATTGGACACCAGCATGTGCCACACAACCTCCAAACTGTCCCCTACCACAGAGGATGAGAAGTAAGGACTAAATTGGGAAGGGTGCCTTTGCTTAAAAACACATTGTTTCATGGATAAAAGGTGCTAATGAATAACATGCTTAGACCCTCTTTTAAAAAGGGAGTGTAAGCTCTGTATTTACAGAAAAATCTTCAGCGTGTGTGGAAGGAAGTCTGCTCTGTGTGCGTTTAATTTGATATGTTGCCATCTTTTTATTTTTCCAATTGGTGAATACTGAGCTCTGAACCTGTGGTGTTGTATTTCCAACTCACACCTGTAGAGGGAGCCTTGTTTACCTCGGATTGTTCACAATGCAAAGCTTTCAGTGAAAGAAAGAAAAAGGCTTTTAGAGAAAAAAGTTGGAGGGTTAAAGGCAGTCTGTTTCAAAATTGCAAACAATCGCAATGGCTCTCTTGTTTTTTTTTCTTTGCTGGTTCCTCTGTGAATGAGTTGTAGCCTAAAGTCGGGAGAAATTGCCCTTCTTTTTCGGGTGTGACTAGAGGTACCAGGAGGTTGGATCGTTGTTGTTGTTGTTGTTTTGTTTTGTTTTGTTTGACCATTTCCTCACAGAATTCCACGAGGGCAGTTTCTCATCCCTGTTAAAGCACAGGCTTTTCCGGAAGGCTGATCGGTTACTTGTGACAGAGCTTTTGAATCTGGGGAAAAGGACATCTGCCCTTGACCCATCTCTGCTGGGGTCTAATTGTGCTGTTTGGAAACGAGAGTTATGTTTTAGGCTGAGGCTGAGATGCTTGCAGGTTCAGGCCCCCCAGCCCCCACCCCGCCGCGCCCCACGCGGTCTTCCCCTTCTTCCCCTGCACCCCAGGCGGACGAGGTCTGTGTGCAGGACGACGGCCTTTCGAATCCGCGTGGGTTTTCCCTCTCCTGCGATGCTGTGTCTCCGCGGACAGTACTCCCAGGTCTGGGAGGGAGCAGCATTCTTGATGTTACCCTATTACTTTACAACTGGAGCTAGCGCGCTGTCAGGAGCCGGTACCCTGTGGTTTAGAGGAGCACAATGACCCGCGGGAGGAGCGGGGGGGGGGGCGGTGGTGGGAGGTAGCAGAGACAGAGTCCGGGGCGAACGCTCGAGATCGCTGAAATGTTTGGGTCGGACAGGTGAACGCATCCTGGAGTCACAGGCGCCCGCCCGGGAGGAAGAAGGAGAGCTTTAGAGGGTGTAAACTAAGTGGTGGGAAAGAGACAAAGGACGAGTGAAAAGGCGAGATGGTACGGAATATAGGGAGGGGGAGGGGAGAGGAGGGGGCAGAGGGTGGGCAGTGCGCCGGGGGAACCGAGCTTGAACTTGATCAAGAAAGGGGGGGCCCTGAGATGGGGCCGGGGGGGGGGGCAGCACAGAGCCGGCCACGTGCCTGGCTTTTCCAGACCAGGGTCTCGCGGAGACCGCCCGGGACCCAGCAGCCCCGCCCAGCGAGGACCCGCGTCCCCAGGGAACCAGGAGACGCGAGGGGGTCCAGGGCTGCCTGAAGGCCCCAGGGGGCCGAGAGTTCCCAATCGTGCCTGAGTCACTTTCTTTGGGCCAAGTCTCTCTTCTCCTGGCCTGAACGCCGACAGCCGGCGGGCCGGGTGCCCCCCCAACCCCCACCCTCATACCCGTAGACTGTGGCCTCCTGGAGAGAGGGGCGGGCACAGACCCCACCTCCTTCTTTCTAGGGCTCAGCCCCGGGCAAGAATCTTCCCCCCAAGCGCTTCCCCCTTAAGAGTGC
>PITA01004493.1:6786-66512 GCA_004023965.1 Spilogale gracilis
TTTTTTTTAAGATTTTTATTTATTTATTTGACGGAGAGAAGAAACACAGCCAGAGAGGGAACACAAGCAGGGGGAGTGAGAGAGAAAGAAGCAGGCTTCCCACCGAGCAGGGAGCCCAATGTGGGGCTGGATCCCGGGTCTCCGGGATCATGACCTGAGCCGAAGGCAGTCGCTTAACCAACTGAGCCACCCAGGTGCCCCTCCCAGGACTCTTGAGATCATGAATTGAGCCAAAGGCAGCCACATAACCAACCAGCTGAACCCAAGAACTGCCACACCATTTCAGTACTTATGTTAGCTTTGTATTTCTCACGCATTGTTGCTTAGTTTTACCATTCGATTTGTGGGACAGTGAGAACAACAGAAGCAGACTTACCACAGGTGCCAAGGACAAATGATGTCATGGCACATCATGTATACACAGTGATGTAATTAAGTAGGAGGGCTGAGTCTCCCACATGGCATATGATGGTGGTGTGAGAACCCATGCCTTAGCAATCAGTAATATGCTGCCATCTGTCACTTTATATTATTATTAATAGTTTTGTTTGTGGTTTGTTTTGTAGGAGGACAAGAAGCATAAGGAGTATAATTCTAAATTTCATATTTACCTATGTTTAAACAGTGTTAAAGTAGGAAGTAATTTAGTTTTTAAAAATTCTGTTAAGGTAGAACCAACAAAATTGGCAAACTTGAGCCTGCTTGGTATTGTTGATATCTGGTGCTTAGAATCCGATGATAGGAACTGGGACTCTAATCCATATTTACTAAGTTATTTATTAAATGAAAAATGTGCTTATGTTTCTGCCTAAAAGTGTGGTTCTGTTGTTCATTCCTTTACTCAGCAGATAATTTGTAAGTCGTGTAGCACCACATGATTTGGTATCTTATTACTGGTTTCTTTATTCTCCCTGTTGTCACATTTTCTTTAGAACAAATTCTGGTAGGAATACTGTGCTGTGAGTTGTCTTACAAATGTTAAGATAATGTTTGATTTGAAGCTTTTTGAAAAGTAGGACAAAATTTTAAAATATGGTAGAACTTTGTGTTAAAGCAACAGAATAATAAAAGCAGCTATATTTGTGTAAAACAGTTGAGGCTGTTCATTTATTTTAAAAATCAACCTGAGCGGGGCCCCTGGGTGGCTCAGTTGGTTAAGCAACTTCCTTTGACTCAGGTCATGGGATCGAGCCCTGCATTGGGCTCCCTGCTTGGCAGGAAGCCTGCTTCTCCCTCTCTCACTCCCCTTGCTTGTGTTCCCTCTGTCAAATAAATAAATAAAATCTTAAAAAAAAAAAAATCAACCTGAGCAATTATGATACATACATCAGGAGCATAGAATCCTGGTGATTTATAGTTGGGAGAATACTTCTTCCCTGAACTGATCTAGAGATCATATTCATCAGGACTCTAGGAAGGTTCAGAAATAATTGAGTTGTCAAGGGTACATAGTCATCTAATTGGCATTTCAGGGGAGAAGAAACTGGCACTTGTTAGAACTTGCTATTTATTGGGTACCTTCTGTTTTGAAGGCACTTCACATACCTTCTCCCATTCAAGCTTCCCAGTAATCTCTGAAGGTGTTAGCCAGTTTGAGGGGGAAAAAGTGGTGACTTTGAGATTAAACACTACCTGTTATAAGCAGTTGCTGAAAAACCTCATGATCTGCAAAATCAGGCACCAAAACTGAATTTTTAGGGGAAAAGTAGGGTTAAAAGTAAAGGGATCACTCAAAAGCTATGTAGCTTTGTAATTAGGACACTAATAGAAACAATAAAAATTCTAATAAAATAAGCAGTACAGTTAAAAATGTCTTGAATTCCTGACAAGCCCTCGTAAATACAGGACTTAATAAAAACTGGTAACGTGGGCGCCTGGGTGGCTTAGAGGGTTAAGCCTCTGCCTTTGGCTCAGGTCATGATCTCAGGGTCCTGGGATTGAGCCCCACATCGGGCTATCTGCTCGGCAGGGTGCCTGCTTCCCCCTCTTTCTCTGCCTGTCTCTCTGCGTATTTGTGATCTCTCTCTGTGTCAAATAAATAAGTAAAATCTTTTAAAAAAAAGAAAAAAAACAACTGGTAACCTAATGGAACCCTTCCATATAGGGAACTCTTGAGGTTATGGAGTTAGGGAACACATGGGGGAAATAAAATGCACAAAGATCAGAGAGGACAATGGAAGTACTTCCAAGGCAGAGCATGTAGACAGCCTGAAACCAGAGGAAAGTGGGGTGATGGCTATCCAGTTCAGACCTTTATCCCCCACCCACCGTCATATTTGGTGCAAGGTATCAATGTATTGAGGAGGAAATTGCTTCTGAATGAATGACTTGCAGGTGTGTTTGCTGGCATTTGCCAGTGAGCCTAAATCTCATTACATAGCTGCATGTTTTGTAGCAAAGTAGACTTCGGCCAAGTCTTTTTCACTTCAAAACCCACACTCTTGTTCCACCTTCAGTACTAAATTGCAAATAGTTGTCTTTAAAATGTCTCCCCTGCAATGGAATGTTGTTAGGAAAAGGAACTAATTAAACTTCGCTGGATACTTTCTTGGATTTAAAGATAATCATTACCATATCTAATCATCACAACTGTAGCCTTGTATCCTCAGGTAAGGAAACTGAGTCCCAGAGAGGTTTGGGAAGTTTGCTCAACGTTACACAGTAGGTATCAGAATAGAAATTTAAATTCAGTTTTAAATTTCTGCTTACCATACTGCTTCTGGCAAAATAATTTTATGAGGCCTTTAACAAGTGTGGGTGTCTAACACACCTAATAGGATTGGTGAAGTCATTCTATTCCTTCCCACTGGTGTTTTACAGCACTGAGATAGGCACAAATAGTGGTGGAACAAAGCAAGGGGATGACCAGAGGCAATATTATCAACTTGTCTGGATTTGAAATTCAGATTTGCTAACTTTGTTCTCCCTATTAGCTATTTCAGATTAGTCAGATTATGTCTGTGCACCTCAGTTTTTTTCCGTCTGTAAACTGGTAATGATGATCACCTCTTGGGATTGTTAAGAGTACTAAATAAGTTCATAGACCACAGTCCTTTAAATGATAACCTGGCTCATGGTAAGTGCTTAGTAAATGTTCACTTACTTGTCTGCTTGTCTGCCACCTCTACCCCTTTGCTTCTGTCACATTCTGTTTCTTTTTCTGCTTTTGATCCATACTATTCTATTTCTCCCCTTCTCCATCTATTCATATCATTGATTTGAAATAGATTAAATATAGATTGTATTTAACTGAATATTGATTTTTTTTTTTTAAGATTTTATTTATTTGACAGAGAAAAACACAGCCAGAGAGGGAACACAAGCAGGGGGAGTGAGAGAGGGAGAAGCAGGCTCCCGCCAAGCAGGGAGCCCGATGTGGGACTCGATCCCAGGTCTCCGGGATCATGACCTGAGCCGAAGGCAGTCGCTTAACCAACTGAGCCACCCAGGTGCCCCTGAATATTGATCTTTTTTAACACTTCCTAAGTTTTCATTGGTTTTGAGAGTATTTGTGACTTTTTTTTTTTTTTAAGATTTTATTTATTTATTTGAGAGAGAGTGAGCAAGAGAGAGCATAGGCTTGGGAAGGGGCAGAGGGAGAGGAAGGAGCAGACTTCCCCCTGAGCAGGGAGCTAGGTATGGGCCTGGATCCCAGGACCTAAGATCACAACCTGAGCTGAAGGCAGATGCTTAACTGCGTCACCCAGGTATGCGATGTTTTGGGCGTATTTGGATGGCTGCTCTTTATGCAGGACTGGACAATTTTTAAAACTAGGGATGTGTGAGGATTTGTCATATTTTAGTATTCAAGGTACAGTGTATGGAGCTGAATACATAGGTGTGCTATTTTAGTCTCATTGTTTTGTGCTTAAATTTCTTGCATTTATTAATGTGTAAATATGTATAAATAGACTCATTAAGAAAATATGCAAAGAACTAGTCTATGGTATATTTCAGTGACATGATTGTACTTTTGTTTTATTTTTGTCTTTAAGGAGAATTCACAATTTTATTTGTAGATGGCACGATTATATATAGGAAAATCAATTGAGGAACTAGTAAGTGCTTTGAATATGATCACGGTGCCCAAATAAATTAATTTCCTTTGGTTGAATTCTAGTTTTGTTTCTTTGTGTTCTCTTTTAAACTTATTGAGACTTGATTTACAGCTTAATATATGGTCCATTCTGGAGAATGTTCATGTGCACTCAAGAAGAGTATGATTTTGTTGTTGATAGAGTGTTCTATGTCTGTATTGTCTAGTTGGTTTATAGCCTTACTAAAATTTTCTCTATCCATGATCTTTTCTTAGTTGTTCCATCCATTATGGAAAGTTGGGAATTGGAAGTTTTAATTACTGTTGAATTGTCTATTTCCCTCTCCTTTTGTCATTTTTTTGCTTCATATATTTTGGGCCTCGTAGTTTGCATGTATGAATTTATAATTGTTACATTTTGACGAATAGACACTTATTATAAAATATTCCTTCTATCTTTAGTAATATATTTTTGTTTTAAAGTGTATTTTTTGTGATAAATGTATAGACACTTCACCTTTCTTATAATTGCTGTCTTGCATGGGGCACCTTGGGTGGCTCAGTCAGTTAGGCGGCTACCTTTGGCTCAGCTTGTGATCCCAGGGTCCTGGGATCGAGCCCTGCATTGGGCTCCCTGCTTGGCAGAGAGCCTGCTTCTCCCTCGCCCTCTGCCTGCTGCTCTGCCTACTTGTGCTCTCTCTCTCTGTCAAATAAAATAAAATCTTTAAAAAAAAAATTGCTGTCTTGCATGATGTGTACTTTCCATTCTTTTACTTTTTATTAAAGTCACCTCTGTGCCCAGTGTGGGGCTCGAAACTCATGATGCCGAGATCAAGAGTTGCACATGCTACCAACTGACCTAGCCAGGTGCTCCTCCATCCTTTTGCTTTTAACCAGTTTGTATCCTTGGATCTAAAATTCTCCTATTGACAGCATGTGGTTGGATCTTCCTTTTTAAATGCGGCCTATCTCTGTGATTTGATTAAATTTTATGAGCCATTTATATATAATGTCATTGATATAGTTGGATTTGCATCTGCCATTTTACTTTGTTTTCTGTGTATCATGTCTTTTTTTGTTTCTGTTTTACTGATTTGCCGTAAGTGGATATTTTCTAATGTATTTTAATTCCTTTTAATGATTTTTTTCACTGTATTTTTTATCTACATTTTCTTTTAGTAGATTTCTTGAGATATTTACATATCCTACAATTCATCCATCTGAAGTATACAGTTCAGTGGTTTTGGGTATATCATTTTAAAAAATTGTGTTAAAATATCTCACAAAACTTGCTGCTTTAACCATTTTAAGTGCACAGCTCAGTGACATTATTTATATTCACAGTGATACACAACCATTACCACTGTCTACTTCCAAAACTCATTCATCACCTCATACATTCTGTAATTGCTAACCAGTAATTCTCTATCCTTCCTTTTTTTTTTTTAAACGATTTTATTTATTTGACAGAGAGAAACACAGCCAGAGAGGGAACACAAGCAGGGGAAGTGAGAGAAGGAGAAGCAGGCTTCTTGCCAAGCAAGGAGCCCGATATGGGACTCGATCCCGGATCTCCGAGATCATGACCTGAGCCGAAGGCAGTCGCTTAACCACCCAGGCGCCCCTATCCTTCCTTTCCTTTCAACCCTTAGTAACCTCTGCTTTCTGTCATTGTGAATTTACCTATTGTAAATAGACTAGTGGAATCAGCTTATTTGTCCTTTTGTAATTGCCTTATTTCACTTAGCATAGTGTTTTCAAGGCTCATCCATATTGTAGCATGTATCAGAACTATATATTTTTGGGGGGGAAGATTTTATTTACTTATTTGACAGAGAAACAGTGAGAGAGGGAACACAAGCAGAGGGAGTGGGAGAGAGAGAAGCAGGCTTCCTGCTGAGAGCAAGGAGCCTGATGGGGGGCTTTCGAGCTAAAGGCAGATGCTTAACAACCAAGCCACCCAGGCGCGCCAGAACTGTATTCTTTTTTATGAAAAGTAATCTGTTGTATGGGTATAACACATTTTGTTAATTCATCTGTTGACAGACATTTGGGTGTTTTCTACATTTTGGCTAATGCAGTTATAAACATTTGTGTACAAGTTCTTGGTGCGGGCATGTTTTTATTTCTCATATACACAGGAATTAAACAACTGGGTCATATGTTAATTGATATGTTAATTGTGTATTTAACTTCTTGAGGAACTGCCAAACTGTTTCAAAGAGTCTGCACCATTTTGTATTCCTGCTAGCGGTGTATGAAGTTTCCCACTTTCTCCACATGCACACCAACACTTTTCTGTCCCCCTTCTTTTGTTGGTAAGATATACATAATGTAAAATTTACCATTTTAACCATTTTTAAAGTGTACAGTTCTGTGTTAATAAGTGCATTCACATTGTTGTGCAGCTGTTACCACCATCCGTTTCCAGAATGTGTTCATTTTCCCCAACTGAAACTCTGTCCATTAAATACTAATTCCTGAAATCCCTTCCCCCAAATCCTTGATAACCACCGTATTACTTGAAATATTTACAAAATATGTACAATATATGTCCCTTTGTGACTGACTTATATCACTAGTGTTATGGTCTTTAGGGTTCGTGCATGTTATGTATGTCTCAATTTTTTGTTTTTATTATTTTTTAAAATTTATATTGGAGAATGAACACAAGTAGGGAGAGGGGCAGGTGGGCTTCTTGCTGAGTGCAGAGCCCAGCCAGAGATCATGGCCTGAGCTGAAGTCAGGGCTTAAGTGACTGAGCCACCCACGTGCCCCTTGACTTCCTTTTTAAAACTGAATAATATTCCATTGTATATATCACATTTTATTTATCCGTAGATGGACACTTGGATAACTTCCTTTTGGCTACTGTGAATAGTGCTGCTATGAAAAATGTACAAATAATCTGTTTGAACCTCTGCTTCCAACTCTTGGCTGTATATGCAGAAGTTGAATTGCTGCCTAATATTTACTAATTCTGTGTTTAGTTTCTTGGGAAACTGCCATACCATTTTCCACAGAGGCTGCACCATTTTATACTACCACCAGCAATGCACAGGGATTCTCCTCCCTCCACATCCTCACCAACTCTTACTATCTTCCATTTTTTTGATCATAATCATCCTAGTCTGTAGGAGGAATCTACCTTACTGGGGCTTTGATTGGCATTTCCCTGGTGGCTAATGATGTGTTGAGCATCTTTTACATACTGGCCATTGGTACATCTTTTTGGAGAAATGCCTATTCAGATGCTTTCCTCATTTTTAAATTGGTTGTCTTTTTTATTATCCAGTTGTAAGATTTTTTGGTATATTCCAAATATAGATCCCTTATTCGATTCATGATTTGTAGTGGGGTTTTTTTCCCCCCTCCCATTCTCTGGGTTGTCTTTTCACTGTCTTGACATTGTATTAAATTGTTTTTGGAGCACAAACGTTTTTAATTGTGAAGTCCATTTTACCTGTTTCATTGTTCCTGCTTCTGGTGTCATAGCTGTAAGTATCCATCGCTGAAATGCTAGGTCATGATTTATCCCTATGTTTTCTTCAAAGAATTTTTAAGGATTCTGATTTTATGTTTAGGTCTTTCATTTTGCATTAATTCATTCTGTTACAGGGAAATATTTCTATATGAGTAGACCCAATTATGCATTATGTATACTTCATTTTATACAATGCTTTTTAAATCGGTTAATAGGAAAAACATTTATACTGTTTTTATAATTATATTTATCAGTGCTCTTTCACTGGGGCTTGGGTCTGCCACGCTCTATATGCTGTTATGCTGGTAGTTGATCTCTGACTTCAATTTTGAAACAATTTTGGTTGACAGGTTTTTTCTTTCATTACTGTGAATGTGTCATCCTGCTGCTTTCTGGCCTCTGTATTGTATGATGGGGAATCCCGACAGTGTTATTGAGGAACCTTTCTGTGTGATCATTTGCTTCTTACTGCTTCCTCACTTTTCTTTGTATTTAGCTTTTGACATTTTGGTTATGTTTCTCAGTCTGGTCTCTCAATTTATCCTACTTGGAGTTTGTGCAAATTCTTGGATGTGTAGATTAATGTTTTTCATTGAGTTTGGGGGGAGTTTGGGCCATAATTTCTTCAAATATCTTTTCCTTTCTCTTGCTGGACTCCATTATGCATATGTTGGTAAGCTTAATTGTGTTCCACATGTCTCTGAAACTCATTTTTCCCTCTCTGTTCTACAGATTGCTTAATCTATTGATCCTTTAGTTTGTTGACTTTTTCTGATAGCTTGTATCTTCTGTTGAACCACTTCAGTTAATTTTTTCATTTTAGTTACTGACTAAAAATTCTAACTCCAGAATTTTCATTTGGTTCTTTTTTTTTTTTTTTTAAGATTTATTTATTTATTTGACAGAGAGGGAGAGAGATCACAAGTAGACAGAGAGGCAGGCAGGGAGAGAGGTCACAAGTAGACAGATAGAGAGGCAGGCAGGGAGAGAGGAGGAAACAGGCTCCCTGCTGAGCAGAGAGTCTGATGTGGGCCTCGATTCCAGGACCCTGGGATCATGACCTGAGCTGAAGGCAGAGGCTTTAACCCACTGAGCCACCCAGGCGCCCATTTGGTTCTTTTTAAAAAAGTTTCTAACTCTTTTTTTTTCTCTTCATTTATAATCTCTTTTTAAATGTCATATTGTCCTTTACCTTTTTGTTTTGTTTTAATATTTAATTTATTTATTTGGGAGAGAACATGCACATACACAGAGCGGAGGGGCAGAGACAGGGGAGAAGCATACTCCCTGCTGATCAGGGAGCCCAATGCTTGGCTTGATCCCAGGTGTGGAGATCATAACCTGAGCTGAGCTAAGGCAGACACTTAACGGATCAAGCCACCCAGACGCCCATTTCCTTTATTACCTTTAAGTGTGCTTTCTTCCTTTAGTTCTTTGAACATACTCATGATAGCTCTTTTGAAGTATTTGCTAAGTCTGACATGTCCCTCTCAAAGCCAGTTTCTTCTGCCTGCCCCCTCCCCTGTGTATGGGCCACAGTCTTCCATCAGGCACATCTTACAAATTTTGGGGGGATCACTGGATCTTTAATCAACCATAGCAGTTTTGGGTACTGATTGTCCATTTCCCGTACCTAGGGACTTGTTACTTGCTTGTCTGTCTAGCAGCTGGCTGGACTGCTATAATGAAATCCATTTTCCTTGCCATTTGCAGCCTGTGATTTTTTTCCTCTTCAGAGGGTAGAGGCTTAGCATAACTGTGTTAAGCAGTCTCCCTCTATGGGTATCACATGCAAATGTTAGTCTCCCTTAATTGTTGGTTGATGATTGTTTTAGGTGATGCCCTGGGATTTAATTCCCCCATAGTCTGATCCAATTCAGTTTTTCTCATTTGTAAGGGGTAATCCTTGAGTTCATCTTTGAAGTCTATTTTGACCTCCCTCAAGGGAGGCCCTTAGCTCTTTACCTGATTCTTCTTAGGTAAACTGCTAGCTGGTTTCACCTTTAGCTTGCTCTCAAGAGATTAACCCCCCCCCCCAAAAAAAGAAACCCCACAACAAACAAAAAAAACAAAAGAGATTAACCAGCCTCTTAAAATAAGATTTTATTTTTATTTTTTTGAGAGAGCAAGCACAAGCAAGGGGAGGGGGCACAGGGAGCCCGACGTGGGCTGGATCCCAGGACTCTGAAATCATGACCTGAGCTGAAGGCAGATGCTTAACCAACTGAGCTACCCAGGTGCCCAACCAGTCTCTCTCTCTCTCTCTTTTTTTTTTTTTTTAATATTTTATTTATTTGAGAGAGAGAAAGGTGGAAGCAGGCTCCCTGCTGAGCAGAGAGCCCCATGCGGGCCTCGATCCCAGCATCATTGGATCATGACCTGAGCCAAAGGCAGAGGCTTAACCCGCTGAGCCACCCAGTCACCTGCCCAACCAGTCTCTTAATTGGTTACTGCCTTGGTCTACATTGTTTTTAGTGCACCCTCAGATTTGAACTTCCCTGTACACTGTTCCAAATGAAATCAGTTTATTTTGAGAGAAATTTGAACCTTTCTTATGGCCTGCCTCTCCCCCTGGGTAAATCTTTTACTCCATTGCTTCTGAATGGGGTGGGGGTAGGAGGGTGAAGCAATGGCTCACTTCTGTCAGTGCCACCCTTGCTTCACGAGTAGGGTGCTAGGTGGGCCACAGCAGCAGCCTTTGGTGCTCTCAACTTGTGTCTCCCGGTGTGGAACCTCAGTCCTGTGTGTGGCATGGAGTGAGGGCCATTAGGAGCACAGTATTCTTGGCCTACAGAGCCTTGGGTCAAACTTCTCCACAAGTAGGGCTTGAATAGAAGAAAGGAGCTACAGGCATCTCAACTGCTTGGGCCTGTAAGAGAGTCCCTGCAAGTCAAAGTTGGGGATGATGAGAAATGCTAGTAGCTTTCCCTCTCCAGGGGAGATGATCTTGGCTGGGAGGTTGGAGGAGAGAGCCCTGTGTCCTTGGCTGCACCTACCCAAAATGGAGCTTCTGTCCTGCTGAGCTGGCCCAAAATGCCGCAGACTGACTGTTCTTACTGAGATACAGAAGATTCTCTTTTTCCTTTATCTTTTTTTGGTAGATTTTTTAAAGGAATTGTTTCTTAGTCTACTGTATACCCTTTGGACAATTTCTAGGAACTTCAAAAAAATTTTTTTAAGTAATTTTCACTGGTTATTGTTGTACACTGGATAGAGTATCCACAGAGCTTCTGATGGGAATTTAAAATTACTTGTTGCCTAGAGCCACTTAAAAACTCACGTTTGAGAATGCCTTGGAAAAGATGCTAGAGTTTATTGAAGCTTTAATGTATGTATACAAGCTTCCAGTACCCTAATTGTGTACATAGGACTTGACAGACACTTAGCATGGAGAAGGTTTTTGTTTTTTTTAAAGATTTTATTTATTTATTTGATAGAGAGAAACACAGCCAGAGAGGGAACACAAGCAGGGGAAGTGAGAGAGGGAGAAGCAGGCTTCCCGCCGAGCAGGGAGCCCGATGTGGGGCTCAATCCCAGGTCTCCAGGATCATGACCTGAGCCGAAGGCAGTCGCCCAACCAACTGAGCCACCCAGGTGCCCCAGCATGGAGAAGTTTTGAGTAAGAGTGTTTAGCCAAACCGAACATTTCTAAATGAATACATTTTTGTTGCAACAAAAAAAAACTTAGAATGCAGGATGCGGTTCTGTTGTGATGACCTAATAGGAAGTTACCCATTGGAAGCAGCAGTGATTTGTATATAGTGACTTCATTTTAAAGTTTTTTAGAATTTATTTTTATTGAAGTATAGTTGATCCACAATGCTACATTCGTATATGGTGATTTAGTGACAAAAATTAATGCCTGTGTGTGTAATAGTGGTGGTAATAGAATATGAGCATTTAGCTAAAGTAACGTATTTGGATTTAACAAAGATCAAATAGGTATCTTCATTCGCATTAGCCTGGGTTAGTGATTGGATGTGAAGCTGTCTAGAGCTAGCATCACATTTGGGGTCTGGAAAACCTGTGCTTAAATATAGCTGCCTTGATTGGTTTTGTGTCTAATTCATAATAATTGTGAGAAGAATTGAGTCCTGTGTCAGTGATAAAGACCGTGCTGGTGGAGCTAGGAAAACAAAGTCCTTTACTCTTGAGCAAAGACTACATTTTAAAGTTGGTTAGGGATATTTACTTTTGTAGCTGTAGACTCAGCTATTGAAAATAACTTGGCTGCATCTTAAACTCCTGAAACCTGAAATCTCATGTCCCACTGAACAGTCATTTTTTAATAATGTGGTTTTTTTATTCTGTATTTCTTAGGAATACAGTGATAGCGTTTTAGAAGAAAATTCTGTGGTATGTAGCTATTAACAATGTTGTAGAAGAATAACAAGGGAAAAATTTAAAATGATGCAGAAAATCCAGTTTTATAAAATGTGTTTTTGTGTCATAAACATTTTGGTGGGGTTTATCTTGGAGTTGGGCATATGGTGAGATTAATGGTAGATTTTTCCCTATTTTCTAACATTATTAATGTATGGCATGGTGGTTAAAACCGTAGGCCCCAGAGCTTGTGCTACCTGGGGTAGAATCCTGACTCTCAGGATTTTCACTGCCTATTTATTCACCCTGCCCTAGTTTCTTTACTCCTGAAATGGGGCTAATAATAGGCTTGTTCTGAGGATTAAATACATTATATGTATAACTTGCTTAGAATAGTGCCTGACACCAAAAACGAAAAAAAGAAAAAAAAAAAAGAATAATGCCTGACACAAAGTAAACACTCTAATGGTAACTGTTATCATCACTATTAATAAGCGAATTTTTATTTAAAATTTGCGGTATGTCAGCCCGGCTGTAGTAGTATTGAAATTTGGAAATGAGAGATGAAAAATAATTAGGGCTGATTGAGAATGACCTTGAATAGTGCTTATATAGAAAGTGGAGAGGAGGAAGCCACTAAAAATTTCAGAGACTGAAAGTATTGGATTAAGTTACCATTAATATACTAAACAGATTGGTAGTGTGGAGATCAACCAGTATGCTGTTAAAATTGGAGTTTCTTAATGTGCAGTGGGAGTGGAAAAGATCATTTTGGACACATGAGAAAAGAGGAATTGTTGGAGATGGGAGGGAGGGGGTTTGACTTTGATGTCCTTTTTACTACCCTCCCCACCCCCACCCTATTTTTGTTTTGAGTACCTACCTGTTGTGTGCCAGTGAATCCTTGGGATATAAGGATGACCAAAGTTAATATAACTTCTACCCTTAGGGAACTTTTGTTTTTGTAGGGAGTGTGATTATCACAGAGATGCTTTAAGAAAAGTGCAGCTGGCTCTCAGAGCCTCAGGATTACTTGCTGTGTTCTGAGTCAGGTGAGTTCAGCACTGGTGAATCAGTATAGGGAAACTAAGCAGACTGCTCTTTCAGAGTCTTGAGTCCACGTGAAGGAGTACATTCGAAGGAACACGAAGGCAAATTGAACTGGAGTTAGAACAGGGCTGGGGAGGGGTGAAGTAGTTGCAAGATGAGACTGGAATTGGGTATTTGAGGACCTTGTGGACTATTAAAGAGGTATTTTGGTCTTCATCCTGGTCTTTGAAGATTTTTTAAGCAGGGCCATCATATGATATAGTTTGCATTTTAATAAGAGTTATAGTGTTCATTTCTAATGCCAAAAAGATAAAACATAATTGGAGGCTTGAGAGTAACCATGATTTTAAGCAAAAGATCATATTCCCTTATCCTTGTCCCCCCAGTCCTTTTTTTCCCATCTTAATTCTCTCCCTTCAGAAAAAACATTTTGGAAACTATGAAGAACATGGCTTTATGGAAGAGCCAAGGGCTTTAGAATCTAACACATGTTAGTAACTGCCATGTTGGGCAAGCTCAAGTTACTTAATGTTTTAGCTTCTGTTCATGTCTGTTAAATTGGATTAATAGTTATAAGGGATAGATGTCATGGTGATGACATGAGGTTACACAAAGCACCCACTATTGTGCCTGATACATAAGTACTCATAATTTTGCTGGGGTAATGTATAAATTAAGATTGAACTGTAAAGGGAGCCTGTGATATTGTGACATATATATTCAGTCTTTATTCCAGTTTCTGGCACAGAACTTCAGAAACCTTAGAAATTAAGTGGTAAGAACCAAAAGGGACCTCTTACATTATGTTAATGAGGTGACTTTTGGAAAGCCCATAAGGATGGTGGCTGGTTGCCAGAGGAACCGACTACATGATTAGTTGGAACTTTCAGCCCCTTGCCTTTCCCCCTTCTTGGGGTATGGAGAGAGACTAGAGATTGACTTAACCATCAATAGCCAATGATTTAATCAGTCATGCCTTGGTAATGAAGCCTCCATAAAACTCCAAAAAGATGGGGTTCAAATAAATAAAATACTTAAAAAACGGGGTTCAGAGGGCTTCTGGGTTGGTAAACATGTGGAGATTTGGGGAGAATGGTGAGCCCAGAAAGAGCATGGAAGCTCCTTGCCCTTTTCCCATATGTGTCTTATGCATCTCTTCCATCTAGCCGTTTCTGAGTTACATCCTTTAATAATAAACCGTAATGTAGTAAGTAAAATGTTTTTCTGAATTCTGTGAGCCACTCGCAAACTAATGGAACCCAAGGCACAGGGGGTCATTGGATCCTCTATAGCCGGTTATCAAGAAGCATAGGTGACAGTTTGGATTGGTGACTGAAGTGGGGGAGAGGGAGAGCTTGTAGGGTTGACTGAGCCCTTAACCTGTGGGATCTGATGCTGTCTCCAGGAGATAGTGTCAGAATTCAGTCATACTGTGGGACACCCAGCTAGTCTGAGAATTGCTTGCTGTGAGGGGAAAAAACACATTGTAACTGGGTGTAAAAGTACAGAGTCACAGAGAAACTTTGAATGGAATGGAACCAACAAGTTACAAGAGAAAAAATTTCTGGGATAGTACGAATATTAAAACTCATTTTGCCGGGGCGCCTGGGTGGCTCAGTTGGTTAAGCAACTGCCTTCGGCTCAGGTCATGATCCCAGAGACCTGGGATCGAGTCCCGCATCGGGCTTCCTGCTTGGCGGGAAGCCTGCTTCTCCCTCTCTCACTCCCCCTGCTTGTGTTCCCTCTCTGGCTGTGTTTCTCTCTGTCAAATAAATAAAATCTTTAAAAAAAAACAAACTCATTTTGCCTTTACCCACTTGAGTGGTTACAGGTCATAGTGTCTGAATATGATTGTGAGGTGTGTGACAAGAAATAATCATACGTAGTTAAATAATTAGCTAAAGCAAATAAAATAACAATGTTTGCAAGTAAGGTCACCTAAAAATTAGAATCCAGATTATTCCCAGTAACTATTTTTACTCACATTTCAATGTTTTCTTAGAAGGGATATTTTAAAAAACAATCCTCTAAGTCCAGCTATTGGTGCAGATAATTAACTCCACATTGTGTGTGTGTGTGTGTGTGTGTGTGTGTGTGTGTGTGTGTCTGTGTTTTAAAGATTTTATTATTTATTTGTCAGAAATCAAGACAGCGAGCACAAACAAGGAAAACAGCAGGCAGAGGCAGAAGTAGGCACCCTGCTGAGCAAGGAGCCCGATGTGGGACTTGATCCCAGGATGTTGGAATCATGACCTGAGCCAAAGACAGATATTTAACTGACTGAGCCACCCATGTGTCCGTGTGTGTGTGTGTGTGTGTGTGTGTGTGTGTGTGTTTTAAATAGTTTTTTGGGTTTTCCAGCTTCTCTGTGTCCATGGATGTGTCTTCACACCTGCAATAGCTGGGCACCTAGGTAGCTCAGTGGGTTAAAGCCTCTGCCTTTGGCTCAGGTCATGAGGCCCGCATCGGGCTCTCTGCTCAGCAGGGAGCCTGCTTCCTCCTATCTGCCTGTCTCTCTGCCTACTTGCGATCTCTCTATGTCAAATAAATAAAAATAAAATCTTAAAAAAAAAAAACCTGCAATAGCTGTACGTATCTTTTCTCCTGTAGTAGGAAAACTTCTGTGTAGGACAGGATACTTTTTCTTCCAGATAACAATGCATAAGAAGTTTGCCTTAAGCATATTGAATCTGTCATAGTGATAGAAATCCCAATTTAAAATTAAAAAAGGGGGGCCTCCACATTGGGCTCTCTGCTCAGCAGGGAGCCTGCTTCCTCCTCTCTCTCTGCCTGCCTCTTTGCCTACTTGTGATCTCTCTCTCTGTCAAATAAATAAATAAAAATCTTGTAAAAATTACTTAAATAAATAAAGGGGGGCCTCTGGGTGGCTCAAGTTGTTAAGTGTCTACCTTTGGTTCAGGTCATGATCCCAGAGTCTCTGGGCTTTCTGCTTGGCCAGAAGCCTGCTTCTCCTTCTCTCACCACCCCCTGCTTGTGTTCTGTCTCTAGGTATGTTTCTCTCTGTCAAATAAATAAAATCTTTAAACAAAACAAAACAAAACAAAATCTGAAAAGGTCAGAGTGCCTGGGTGGCTCAGTCTAAGTGCCCTGATTTCTGCTTAGGTTATGATCTCAAGGCTGTGAAGTTGAGGCCTGTGTCAAGCTCCATGCAGGACATGGAGCCTACTTGGGACCCTCTATCTCCCTCTTCCTCCTCCCCACCTCCTGCATGAGTTTGCTCTCTCAAATAAATCTAAAAAGAAAGAAAGGAAAGATCTTATTAAAATAAAATTTAGGGGGCGCCTGAGTGGCTCATTCAGTTGGGCATCTGCCTTCGGTTCAGGTCATGATCCCGGGGTCTTGGGGTCCCAGAATCCTGCACAGCAAGATGCCTGCTTCTCCCTCTCCCTTTGCCTGCCGTTCCCCCTGCTTGGGCTCTCTTTCTTTTTCTATCAAATAAATAAGTAAAATCTTTTTTTTAAAGACATAAAATTTAGAAAAATCTAAAAACAGGGTGCCTGGGTGACTCAGTAGGTTAAAGCCTCTGTCTTCAGCTCAGGTCATGATCTCAGGGTCTTGGGATCGAGGCTCGAATCGGGCTCCCTGCTGGGCAGGGAGCCTGCTTCCTCCTTTCTCTCTCTGCCTGCCTCTCTGCCTACTTGTGATCTCTCTCTCTGTCAAATAAATAAATAATATCTTTTTTAAAAAAAATCTAACTACTCTTAGCCTAAAAATAAGTATTTTCATACTCTAAAATCTTTAATAAAAAAAGAAAGCTGTTGGAGAAATACAGTTCTGCAAATTTTTTTAAAAAAAGATTTATTTATTTGAAAGAGAGAAACACAGCTAGAGAGGGAACACAAGCAGGGGGAGTGAGAGAGGGAGAAGCAGGCCTCACACCGAGTAGGGAGCCCAATGTGGGGCTCGATCCCGGGACTCCGGGATCATGACCTGAACTGAAGGCAGTCGCTTAACCAACTGAGCCTCCCAGGCGCCCCCAGTTCTGCAAATTTTAAAGTGAATATAAATGGTTGCCACTTACGGAATATTAGGTTATTTTAAAAAACACAATGCCAGTTTTTAACCAGGTAAAGGTGAGGCTTCTCCCATCTTGGGAGATGTTGAGATGCTAACTTGGAACACAAAAAAATGCTGTCTTCTAAAAGCCTTCTGATGTCGCTGTTGTTGTTACATGTTGCTTTGCAGAAAATCCAACATAATTTTTGGTAAAACCCTAGTAAAAAAAAAGGGGAACAGTGACCCTTACGGTACCTTTTTTCCCCCCAAAATAAAACTTGATGCTTTTTACACAAAGCTTACAGCTTCTTACAGTAAATTTTCACATTGGGTTTGTTGAATTTGAGCATTCCTTTAGGAAATGGTTATTGTGTTAAATTTTAAATGATTTGAATAATTTTTGAGTTGTTCAGTCGAGGATACTGCTCCTTTGGCTGGGTAGAAATCTTGTTCTGCCCTTGCTGGGTAAGCCCAAGTGTCTCCTGAAAAACAAGCTCTGTAGGGTCCTGGGAATGCTTCTTGAAATCAAGTAAAACCGTGTAATTCCCATCTATTTCCTCCACTTGAATGGGATTTATTAAGAAAGGTAGCAGTGTTACTCTTGGATAACTTAGTTGTAGCATATCTTTGATAGATTTTTTCCCATTCAAAGCTTTCCAAATTACATCTGAAAACATTATTTTCCAGTTACTACCTCAGATACTCAAGAACCTTGCACAGTACATTATAGAAAGGGAAAAGAAGGGCGCCTGGGTGGCTCAGTGGGTTAAAGCCTCTGCCTTCACCTCAGGTCATGATCTCAGGGTCCTGGGATCGAGGCTGGCATCGGGCTCTCCACTTGGCGGGGAGCCTGCTTCTTCCTCTCTCTCTGCCTGCCTCTCTGCCTACTTGTGATCTTTGTCATATAAATAAATAAAATCTTTTAAAAAAAGGGGGAATTACATATTTTGAGAATTTACTGTGCATTTGGTAATTTGCAAAACACCTTTGTTAAAATAATCCTCGTGGCATTTTTGTGGGTGGCATTATCTCAGTTTTAAACACCTGTGAAAAAGTGGACGTTAATTGGCCTAAAGATAGGCAGTGTGTTAAGTGGCAGAGGTGGGATTTTGAAATAAAAGTTAAGTTTTAAAAATCCAGAAAGTATTTCTAATTGTTCCTTACCTATTTCTTGCTGTTAGTCTTGTAGTCCTAGAGTACTGAAGAAAAGGTATCAGTTTTTATGTGGTGGGAGAGAGATGGCTGTTAAAAATAACAGAATAGAGCAGAGTGTGCTATGCTGAGACCTGACATACCTGCTCAGCTGTATTGGAAATATTGAAATGTGGAGAACTTGACAGAGGTAGAAGAGGGCTAGAAACCAAGGGACAGAAAGGTGAGGAGATAAGAGGAGACAGGGATGGCAGGAGTTTGAGACTTTGTCAGTGGGATATTCTGTAAGAAGCAGATGATTTAGTTAGGTGGGCAGAATAAAAGGTTATTATTGTTTGGCAGAAACGTTCCTTTTCCATTTACCTTAAAGTTATTTTATTTAAAGGGATAGTTAATTTGTAATCCGCAGAATACTTTTGTTTAGAATAATTTATTTCCAGACTTTTGCCAGATAGTTTTGATTTGTCTACAGATGGAGGATTATTGGGATACAGATAGAAGGGTGTTGAGCTTAAAACAACACGAGGATATAATTTTAAGATATTTTAAATGAAATGATCTCCAAATGTTAGACTATAAAGCAAGAGAGCAGTCAGTGCTGTAAGTATAAAATTATTTTGAAAAATATATATAACCTTAAATTTATCATTTTAGCCATTTTAAGTGTATAATTCATTGGCCATTAAGTACATTCACATTGTGTAACCATCACCATTCATCTTCAGAACTTTATCTCCCCAGGCTGAAATTGTGTCCCATTCTTCTCTCCCTGTTAACTCTGGTAAACACGTTTTTACTTTCTATATTATTGTAGGCACCTCATGTAAGTGTTAATAGAATTTTTGTTTCCTTGTGATTGGCTTATTTCACTTAGCATAGTGTCCTCAAGGTTTATCCATGTTGTAGTGTGTGTTAGAATTTCCTTCCTTTTTAACACTAGAGAATATCTATCTCCTTGTATGTGCACACATTTTGTTTATTCATTCTTTTGTCCTTGGATTGCTTCTTGGAAAGACTTTTTACAGAGAGATAGTATTGGTATAGTGGACAAGGTAATTGTTAAGTTTCTACTTGTGCTTTGGTCAAGTTACTTTTTTAGGTGGCTTAGTTTTTAATTTTAGAAAAATATCACCTTTTGTGTAAATGGTAAAGATTTACTTAAGAATGAAACAAAACAAAAACACCTGACTTTAATTTTTTGGTGTGCCTCAGGATTTGTCCTCTTTCCTAGACTTTCTCCATACTTGGGAATGTATTATGTTACTTCTGCTGCCCCATAAGGTTGTTAGGTGGTAGCTGGGTGGAGGTTGTGTTTATGGGAGGGTGGGGGGCTCTGAGCTTATACTACTGAGTCCATGTCCTTTGACCATTTTGTAGTAACTGGCTCTGTGTTCAAGATTCCCAAGTTTTGTTTCAATTCCAGACTTAGAGAGTGAACTATCTAGTGGATGTTTTCACCTCTGTTTCAGTATTCAAAGCTAGTCCTCACTGACATCACTACTACTGCCACCATTCCCTTTGAAAAGAAGTAGAAAGGAAAGGAAACCTGGTGTTTTCCAGGATTGTATAAACCAAGGAAGCTCAGAGGTTCAAGTAGTGGTGGTCACTTGTAGCTCATGCTGAGAAGAGGGCACACAACAGCAAGAAGCACTTACTCGATTTGTCCGTTAGTAAAGAGCATCAATGATCTATGAATCAGACCTTCTCTCCCCACTAAATGCACATATTTGCAAAGCTTTGCATGTAGTTTTAGGGGAGTTAGTGTTCATATCCATCCATAGTCCTCAGTTAAGACCCCCTGGCTTAAAGCAATTTCGGTAGCTTAGACCCAGCCAGATGATGAGGGAAAAGGGAAGAGGTGAAAGGGAAGGACAGAGATTGGTGGTTTTTCAGTAAGGAAGACTCAAGCATATTTATAGACAAATAACAAGGCATCCAGGAAAAGAGCAAGGGGATCATCCTTTGTGGGAAGCATGCAAGTGGATCATGAGCCCAGGTTGGGAAACAAAGGGAAGAAATGGAACAAATTTGAAGCGGAGAAGAATCAGTTTGAATTGACTAGCTGATAATTTTAAGTAGCAAGAAAAGAAAGATACTCAAGTAATTTGCCCAGCGGACCCAAAATGACTAAAGAAAATTATTAGCTAGTTTCTCCAGGTTTTTAAAATTACTTCACATGATTTATTTTGTTAATGTAAGGTGTATGAAAATGGAAAACAAAAGTGAAAGAGAGGCTGCTCAATCATATTCTCTTGTATTTCTGCTTTATGTATTAAAAATTTTTTCTTTTGTTTTTATAAGCCTCACTAGTACTTGATATTATCAGTCTTAAACTCTGTGGTGGTTACACAGATCTTGATAAGTGAAATAAAATCTTGTTAGGGATCTATCTCTGGGTTAAGTGATTATATTTATTGATTTATTTTTAAAGATTTATTTATTTTAGGGGTGCCTGGGTGGCTCAGTCAGTTAAGTGTCTGACTTGGCTTAGGTTGTGATCTCAGGGTTGTGGAATTGAGCCTCTCGACCCTGAGATCATGACCTAAGCCAAAGTCAAGAGCCAGACGTTTAACTGACTGAGCCACCCAGATGCCCCAAGTGATTATATTTAAATTGGAGGTAAACATGGACTGTGTACTGGACTAAGTGGAAAGTATGCCGCCTTATAATGAAATATTACAACTCATCAACTAAGGCTCTCAGTCTCCTGGCACAAGTCTCAAATCACCAGAGAAGAATTTATGGAAAGTACCGATACCTAGGCTTCACTCTCAAATGCAGTAGAATTAATTCAATCTGGAGAGGGGTGTGCACATCATTGTTTTTCAGAGCATCTCAGATGATTTTAGTGTGCAGCTAAGGATGAGAGCCACTGGTCTAATGAATATAGAATTGAGGGTTTGCTGGCATTCCCCTATACACCTTTGCTGGTCAGGTAACAAAGAATTCCATTGTTAAACAGTTGTGGTCTGTAGCCCTGTCATGCCTTTGGGAATGCCTGTGACCAAAACCTTGCCAAAAGTGGCTAGTCAGGGTCACTTGACAGACTAGGTTATTTAGAAATAGTTGTATATAGTTTGAACTTTTTCCAAAGAAAAATTCCCCCAAAGTTGTAAAGTTTCTGTCTAAACCTGTTATAAAGCTTGTTGAAAAACCATTTATAATGCCCTTGGACGTTAGTGATACACCTTAGTTGTACAGTCTTTCCTGAAATGTTTTAAAAAATAACATTTGCTATCTGGTTTATCTTGAATATATGTATTTTTACAGTGTATTAAAGGTATTAGCAAATTGAAGACAGTTTTTGCCATTCCGTGATTGACTCAAAGTAGCAACTATAAATACCTTGATTTTGGAATCCCAAAAGAAAGCTGAAACATAAGGCTGTGGTTTGATGCAAGCTGATCTACAGTTACCACTTTAAGTTGAATATGGTATTCATGAGACTTTAGCTTTTCACCTTACCCTCTCATCATATAGCCACCTTCTCTTGACTAGATTCACTGGTACTACTACGATTGAACAGTTCCTTAATTCATGTTTTTAAAATCTAAAACAGATGTACTTTTTTTTCTTGTAGGTTATGCAATGGTCTCTGCAAGATGGTTTATTCTTGAATTGGAGCTTTTTAAGACTGACAAATGCTGGTACTTCATCTTCTATAAGTGGACTATAATTTCTTTTCTCAAGACAACTACATAAGCAGACAAAATTGCAAAGATCTGCCCTGTGTCGAGTATGACAGCCACGACTCGTGGCTCTCCAGTAGGAGGGAATGACAGCCAGGGCCAGGCTCCTGATGGACAGTCTCAGCCCCCCCTCCAACAGAATCAGGTAGGATGTTTAACATACTAGTTAAAGCTACATTGGTATGTCTACTATGAATTACTAAGTAATGGAGCATATTCTGGGGTGCCTGGGTGGCTCGGTCTGTTTAGCTCTACTTTGGGCTCAGGTTGTAATCACAGAGTCCATGAGATCAAGCCCTGTGTTGTCGGATTCCCTGCTCAGAGGGGAGCCTGCTTCTCCCTCTGCCTGCTACTCTGCCTAATTGTGCTGTCTCTCTCTCTCTCTCTGACAAATAAATAAGTAAAATCTTAAAAAAAAAAAAAAAACAACAAAAAACAAAGCAATGGAGCATGTTCTGAATAATTTGTGAAGTAACCATAAAACTGTTAAAAAAATGTAAATATAGGGGCGCCTGGGTGGCTCAGTTGGTTGGGCGGCTGCCTTCGGCTCAGGTCATGATCCTGGAGACCCAGGATCGAGCCTCGCATCGGGCTGCCTGCTCGGCGGGAAGCCTGCTTCTCCCTCTCTTACTCCCCCTGCTTGTGTTCCCTCTCTGGCTGTGTTTCTCTCGGTCAAATGGATAAAATCTTAAAAGAGAAAAAAAAAAAAAAAAAGAAATGTAAATATAGGTCTCACACAATAATAAGAAAGCTCAAGTGCTATAGATACTTGAGTATGTAGCCCGCCCCTCTTTTGCTGGTATCTTACATGGTCAGTTACCTAATGAAGTATTTAAGCCCTGTGGCAATTCCAGAGCAAAGCATTAAATCATTCAGTGTAGTCTGTGTTGAAAAGCATGGACTCAAGTCACGTTTTGTCTTTACATTTGTCTTTACATTTGAGCTTTTCACTGTCTTAATGACTGGGTAGAATATAACCTGAGCCTCAGTTTTTCATCTGTAAAATAGGGTTGGCAGTAGTAATTACTGCATGGGAATGTGAAGAGGCTCAAGTGAAATAATGTTTGCAAAGAGTTGAAAATAGGATTTTGATCTCAAGGTTTTATACTGGCCTTAAAACTCACAGGATAGGGGCGCCTGGGTGGCTCAGTTGGTTAAGCGACTGCCTTCGGCTCAGGTCATGATCCTGGAGACCCGGGATCGAGTCCCACATCGGGCTCCCTGCTCAGCGGGAAGCCTGCTTCTCCCTCTCTCACTCCCCCTGCTTGTGTTCCCTCTCTAGCTGTGTTTCTCTCTGTCAAATAAATAAATAAAACCTTTAAAAAAAAAAAAAAAAACTCACAGGATAAAATTTTTTTCCATTCTGTGGATGAGTTTGTGTAAGATTTCTGTTATTTTTTCATTAATTATTTGGAAGATTTTAAGGTCTTAATACAGATCCAGCTTTTTTTAATAGGGGAATTTTCAATTTCTATTTTTTGGGGTGTGTTGTGTATATGTGTTTTTTGGTAAGTTTTGTTTTTCAAGAGATTTGTATACATCTAGATTGTCAAATTTATAGAGTTAAAGTTTCTCATATGCTTTGTATCTTTTTAATTTCTCAAACTCTGTGGTAATCTCTTTCATTTCTGATGCTGCTAATTTGCGTTCCATCTCCTGATACTCTTTTCTAGGGATTCATCAATATAATTAAACTTGCCCCCAAACCAGCTTTTGGCTTCAGTTCTCTCTCCCCTCCCTGCTTGTGTGCTTTCACCGTTATATCTTTGTTCCTTTCATTTCCTTTGAATTTACCCTGCTGTTATTTTTCTCTCTTTTTTTTTTTTTAACGTTTTTATAAGATTTTATTTATTTATTTGAGAGAGGGAGAGTGAGAGAGAGCATGAGAGGGGAGAAGATCGGAGGGAGAAGCAGACCCATGGAACTGGGAGCCTGATGCGGGACTCTCCCAGAACTCCGGGATCATGACCTGAGCCAAAGGCAGTTGCCCAACTACTGAGCCACCCAGGCACCCCATTTTTCTGTTTTCTTGAAGTGGAAGTTTAGTAATTGTTTTTCACCTACTTCTTTCTTTCTTTTTTTTTTTTTTTAAGATTTTTATTTATTTAACAGAGAGAGATCACAAGTAGGCAGAGAGAGGAGGAAGCAGGCTCCCCGCTGAGCAGAGAGCCCATTGCGGTCCTTGATCCCAGGACCCTGAGATCATGACCTGAGCTGAAGGCAGAGGCTTTAACCCACTGAGCCACTTCTTAAAAAAGATTTTATTTATTTATTAGAGCAACAGAGTGTACAAGCAGGGGGAGGGACAGAGGGAGAAGGAGACTCCCTGCTAATCAGGGAATCCACACAGGTCTCTCTTCCCAAGACCCTGAGATCATGACCCGAGCCAAAGGTAGAGGCTCAACTGACCGAGCCACCCAGGCACCCCTCAGCTACTTTTTCTAATCCATACGCTTGTATTGGGTAATACCCAAATAAGACAAACATATTAAAATTTGTGATGTGCAACTCAAACAATACTTACAAGTGAATTTATAGCTGAGGTGCCAGCACATGAATCACAGACATGCTGCTTACAGTTGGTGCACGGTTATGTAGAATTCTATATGGATAAGTTTTTAGGCAAAAATACTGTTATTGCAGGGTACTTAAGTTTGTCACTTGGGGATAAGTTCTTACTGTTCAGTTATTACAGATTAGATAATCTATTATGGAACAGTAAAAAAAAAAAAAAAAAAACAGACGTGCATGTGCACTTGCTCTCCCTTTGCCCTCTTTTCTTCTCTCTCTGCCATTTTAGAGAAGTGAGCAAGTCAGGTTTTCATTTTGTTTTTCCAAATAAATGTGTCACCTTTATTCGTTTTCCTCTCTAGTTCCCATAAGATACTGAAGTATATAGTCACAAGTATTGGACAGAATCATTAAGTTTTTCTGTGTCATAAATTTGTTACCTAGTATTCAGGTTTCTTTAAACATAGAGATTTGTGTTGGATGCCAAATAATCTATTTTTAAAGCAGGAGCTAGTAGAGTTCCAGTATATTTCACTCTCTTTTCTGTTTATTTTTTAAAAACATTTTAAATTCAGTTAACATAAAATGTAATATTGATTTCAGAGGTAGAGGTCAGTGATTCATCAGTCTTAAATTTTATTTTTAAAATTCAAGTATAATTAACATACAGTATTACATTAGTTTTGTGTGTGCAATATAATTCAACAGTTCTATACCTTACTTGGTGCTCATCACAATAAATGTACTATTAATCCCGTTCACCTGTTTCACCCATCCCACACCTACCTCCCTGCTGGCAGCTACCAGTTCTCTATATTGGAGAGTCTGCTCTATGTTAACTATACTGAAATTTTTTTTTTAAGTGTTTTTTTGGGGACGCCTGGGTGGCTCAGTTGGTTAAGTGTCGGCCTTTGGCTCAGGTCATGATCCCAGGGTCCTTGGAAATCGAGTACCACATTGGGCTCCTTATTCAGCGGGAACCTTGCTTGCCTGCCACTCCTCTTGCTCTTTTTCTCTCTTTTTCCCTCAAATTCTCTCTCCCTCTCTCTCCCTCTCTCTCTCTCTCTCTCTCTCTCTCTCGTTCTGTCTAGCAAGTAAAAAAAAATGTTCTTTCTTGTCTCCATTTGTCCTTGTTCGTTTGTTCTCAAATTCCACATGTCAGTGCAATCATGGTATTTGTCTTTCACTTACTTCACTGAGCATTATACTCTCTAGAAACACCTCTGTTATTGAAAATGGCAAGATTTCATTCTTTTTAAGGCTGAATAATAGTCCATTGTATTTTCTTTTTTTTTTTTCTTAAGATTTTTTAATTTATTTGACAGAGAGAAACCGGGCAGGGGTAACATAAGCAGGGGGAGTGAGAGAGGGAGAAGCAGGCTTCCCGTGGAGCAGGGAGCCCGATGGCGGGACTCGATCCCGGGTCTCTGGGATCATGACCTGAGCTGAAGGCAGTCGCTTAACCAACTGAGCCACCCAGGCGCCCCAGTCCATTGTATTTTCTTTTTTGTTTTATACCTGTGTTGTGCATGGAGTCCTAAGTTCTCTTTTGCAGTATTTTGTGGCTTGCATGGCTTTAAACAAATACTCAACATCTACTCTAATGTTACTTTTATTTTAAGGTACACTTGGTAATTTTTAGAGCTTTTGGGTTTGTGATACCTACCTGTTAATGTATCTGCATTACGTTCTCTTTCATCTAATAGTGCTTGACTTTTTTTTTTTTTTGAGAAGACTCATGATTAAAACAAAACAAACTACGTGCTTAGCTAGCTATAGAATCCCTTACTTTTGCTTTCTTATTCTCTACTTTTTATATTAGGATTTTAGTTACTTCACAAGATTTGACCCTATTGGACCAGGGAGAAACAACCATATATTAATTATTATCCAATTTATGATTCCATTTTGGAATATTCTTTTTACATATAGGCATAAAGGGAATTTCTAAGTAAAAATTTTCACTTGATGTATAATTTTTAAAGGAGATGGGATATATAATTTCCACAGGAGGAAAATTTTGCCTCTGGTATGTAGTAAAATTTGGTCTTGAATGAAGTAGCCTTAGCAGAGGTACTGTGGACTGAAAACTCTTGGTTGTGGTTGCTACAAACTTTCTGGAATGTAATCTGGTAATAGATATGTCAGTATCGCCCAGGCGACTGAGACCGGGAGGGAAACCCAGAGGTAACTCTTCACTCGTCAGAGATCCTGCGTGTGAGACCGATTTCCGCACATGCACAGTGGATGCCGCAATGCGTAGGGGACGCCTAGATAGTGGCGGGCCTGGTCCGCGAGTGTCTGGTGCTAGCGACAAACGCTGAAGACAGGGCCTCTCTTCTTCACCTGGTGTCTTATCAGTCAAGCTGCTGCATGGTGACTAGCTTCCAAGACAAGTCCCAATTCAATTATCAAGCCTTCAGTAGCAACATACTTGCGAATGTCCCATTGACCAAAACAAGTCCTACAGACAAGCCCAGAGTCCTATGTAGAAAGGGATTATGCAAGGTTGTGAATACAGAGAGTCAAGATTCATTGAGGACAGCCAACCAAGATCCCAAAGAGGCTGGAGCCCTTCTTCAAAGAGCTGAACACACAACCATGACCCAAGAATCAAGAGAAGCTAAGGGAGGCTGTAAGGCAAAGTGCTCTTTGTTTGGGGAACAACAGCAGATTACTGTCTGATTGAAAGCAAACGGAGTGCCTGAGGGGCAGCTGGGGAAACAGGGATCAGCAGAGAGAAAGTGCTCCTGAACCAGCGGAGTAGACAGTATTTTTCCGCTGCTTTTTTCCTCCTTTTTTTTTTTTTTTTTTTCTTTCCTCCACTGCTTTTCGCTGCCGCTTCTCTCCACCCCGTGGGCCAGGCACGGACCCCCCAGGGAAGGCGATTTTGCAGACTTGCATGGGAGATGCAGGGCCATGGGACCTCAGTCCTTCCTGCGTGGAGGTCACCACAGACTCTGTGCATAGACAGGGTCGCACAACCCAAAATCAGTTGCGGTTTTCGTGGCGCGGGAGCGAAAGGACAAGCAGAGGCTTTGGACAGGAATCAAACCAGCGTCTGCGCCCGCCCGGCTGTGACAGGTGGCCAAGGGAGAGGATACAGGAAGAGACTGTGGGCCCCCCCCCCATCATCCAGAGGGTTGCTAATTAGGGGCTCTCTCTGGGAGGGAGGTCTGGGTGCAGACATCTTGCTCCGACCTGACTTCCTCAACAGCTGAAAAAGGCCGTAAAAGAACAATCCCCCCAGAGAACTGAACCCTGACAACCTGGTTACAATAGACTCCAGTCCCTCCGAAGGAGGCAGAGAGACGCAGCCCAGGTGGAAGGGACTGAAAACAGCGTGGCATGCCCCCCCCAGAAGACAAGCCAGAGCACGAGAGGACAACACCCAAACTGTAAAACCCCAGCATGGGGGGGGGGCGGGCAATTTATTTATTAAACTCCTGGTACTGCCCCAAAAGCTGTACGCTTTATTGATAGTTTTTCACCTTATTTGCTTTTTTAAACTTTTTTCTATTTTTACTGTTAAAGTTTCCACTTTAAACTTCTCACAGTTTTTGTTCTTTTAATTTTTAACCCACTTTTATCACAATGTGATACTTAATACAACACTCCCTAACAATTTTTTACCTTGAAATTTTTACCAACACATACTTGTGTTTTCTGTTGTTGTTGCCTCTCGTTTGCTTGTTTGTTATATCTGTTTTTTCCCTTCTCTCTTCTTTCCTTTATTTTTTCTCTTAACATATACATATAGTTATAAGCTTCAAGGTAATCCTACATCCCTATTCAATACTACCCCTATATACAACCAGTTCTAATCTTTCTATATCCTTAGAAAGTGGGCTCGTCCAACAATAATAACAAGATAACTCGGAAGGATCTGAAATACTTTCCTTGCCCACAAGGAGTGACTGCCCTCACCTTCCCACCCTAGTCTGTCACTGTTTCTGTGTAATTGTTTTTGCCTTTGTATCATATAAATAAATACTGGTCTTGGGGGTCATTCAGTTTGGGCTTTGCTTTTTGATCTCTTCATTTACCCTTGATAACCCTTTTCTTTACCCTGTAACAGTTTTGTACCATATAAATCCTACTACTGGGCCCCACTCTGGCAGGGGTTTCTTTTCTTGCTTCCTTTCTCCCTTTCTCTTTTTTCTTTCTTCTTCCTTTTCGGTGGTGAATTCTGATTGCTCCAAAACCTTCCAGCGACCAATTCACCTGGATAGTGGCTGATATATTTACCTATACACCCCTTCAACCATTCCTCGCCACAGTGACTCAGAGGAGGAAAAACCAACAGAAGAAGAACCTTGAGACTGCAACCCCGGTCACAGAATTACTGGAAATGAACATAAACAATATGATGGAAATGGAATTCAGGGCAGCAATCGTCCAAGCAATGGCTAATTTGGAAAAGAACATTAGTCTCAAAATGGAAGCCCTAATAACAGAAGTGAAAGCCAAGGTTAGAAAGGCTATTAATGAGATGCAGTGTAATTTAAATATGCTAATAGCTAGAGTAAGTGAAGCTGAAGATCGTATCAGTAATTTAGAAGACAGATGGATTAAGAAGGAGGAGCAAGAGAAGTCTTGGAGCAAACAGCTAAAATCCCATGAAAACAGAATAAGGGAAATAAATGATGCCATGAAATGCTCCAATATCAGAATTACTGGAATCCCCGAAGGAGTTGAGAGAGAGAAGCCTAGAAGATATAATTGAACAAATCATGGGTAGAAATTTCACAAATCTGGGGAATGAAACTAATGTTCATGTCCTAGAGGCAGAGAGGACACCCCCCAAGATCAGTGAGGCCAGAGAAACCTCCAGGCACATACTTGTGAAATTCGCGAATCATAAAACCAAAGAATATGTCTTAAGGGCAGCTAGGGGGAAGCAGTCCCTTACCTATAGAGGGAGAACCATCAGAATAATGTCAGATCTTTCCACAGAAACCTGGCAAGCCAGAAAGGGCTGACAAGACATATTCAGGAAATTACATGACAAAAGTATGCAACCAAGGATAATGTATCCAGCAAGGTTGACTTTCAGAATGGAAGGAGAAATAAAGAGCTTCCAACAACGCCAAGGTCTAAAAGATTATGCAACCACCAAGCCTGCACTACAAGAAATACTAAGAGGGGTTCTATAAAAGAGAAATGAACACAAGAGTGACACAGAATAGAAATTTACAGAGGTAATCTATAGAAACATGAACTTCACAGGCAACATGATGTCAATCCAAACGTATCTATCAATAATCACTCTCAATGTGAATGGTCTAAATGCTCCAATAAAAAGGCACAGGGTAGCAGACTGGATAAAACGACAGGACCCATCCATATGCTTTTTACAAGAGACACATTTTGAATCTAAAGACACTTCCAGATGGAAAGTGAGGGGATGGAGGACCATCTTTCATGCCAACAGACCCCAAAAGAAAGCCGGGGTAGCGATTCTCATATTAGACAACTTGGATTTTAATCTAAAGACTGTAGTCAGACACACAGAAGGACACTACATCATTCTCAAAGGGTCTATACACCAAGAAGATCTAACAATTGTAAATATTTATGCCCCTAACATGGGAGCAGCCAACTACATAAGCCAACTGTTAAGCAAAATAAAGAATCATATTGATACAAATACATTAATTGTAAGAGATCTTAACACACCACTCTCAGCAATGGACAGATCATCTAAACAGAAAATCAACAAAGAAACAAGAGCCTTGAATGACACATTGGACCAGATGGATCTCATAGATATATTCAGAACATTCCACCCTAAAACAGCAGAATACTCATTCTTCTCAAGTGCACATGGAACTTTCTCCAAAATAGGCCACATACTAGGTCACAAATCAGGGCTCAACCCGTGCCAGAATTTGAGATTATTCCCTGCATATTCTCTGACCACAATGCCGTGAAACTGGAACTCAACCACCATAAAAAGTTCAGAAGAAAATCAAACACTTGGAAGCTAAAGACAATCCTGCTCAAGAATCTGTGGATCAACCAGGAAATCAAAGAAGAACTGAAACACTTCATGGAAACCAATGAGAATGAAGATACATCAATCTAAAACCTATGGGATATAGCAAAGGCAGTCCTAAGGGGGAAATTGATAGCTATCCAAGCCTCATTCAAAAAAATTGAACAATCCCAAATACAGGGGCACCTGGGGGGCTCAGTGGGTTAAAGCCTCTGCCTTTGGCTCAGGTCATGATCCCAGGGTCCTGGGATCTAGGCCCGCATTGGGCTGTCTGCTCAGTAGGGAGCCTGCTTCCTTCTCTCTCTCCCTGCCAACTTGTGATCTCTCTGTCAAATAAATAAATAAAATCTTAAAAAAAAAAAAATCCCGAATACACCAACTCTAATTACACCTTAAGGAACTGGAAAATCAACAAAAAATTAAACCAGCCCCCCACACAAGACGGGAAATAATTAGGATTAGAGCAGAAATGAATGAATCAGAAACTAGAGATACAGTAGAACACATCAACAAAACTAGAAGCTGGTTCTTTGAAAGAATCGATAAGATCGATAAACCATTGGCCAAACTAGTCCAAAAGAAAAGGGAGAAGACCCAAATTAATAAAATTATGAATTAAATGGGAGAGATCATGACTAACACCAAGGAAATAGAAACAATCATCAGAAATTACTGTCAACAATTATATGCCAATAAGTTAACAACCTAGAAGATATGGATACATTCCTAGAAACCTATAAACTTCCAAGACTGAAACAAGAAGACATTGACAATCTGAATAGACCTATATCTAGTAACGAGATTGAAGCAGTGATCAAAAACAAAGAGTCCAGGACCAAACGGATTCCCTGGGGAATTCTACCAAACATTCAAAGAAGAAATAACACCTATTCTCCTGAAGCTCTTTCAAAAAATAGAAACAGAAGGAAAACGTCCAGACTCTTTCTGTGAAGCCAGCATTACTCTAATCCCCAAACCAGACAAAGACCCCATCAAAAGGAGAACTTCAGACCAATATCTCTGATGAATATGGATGCCAAGATTCTCAACAAGATCCTTGCCAACAGGATCCAACAATACATTAAAAAGATTATCCACAGTGACCAGGTGGGATTTATTCCAGGGATGCAAGGGTGGTTCAACACTTGCAAATCAATCAACGTGATAGAATAAATCAATAGGAGAAGAGAGAAGAACCACATGATATGTCAGTACCCCTAAAAGAGTTTATATTGTTGTTGTTATTATATTTCCGGGTCCCTATTCTACAGGGGAAAAAAAATAACTCATTACAGTTCTGTTTATGTTGGCAATAAAAATGGCAAAATACTAAATATCTCTTAATTTTAACTCATTTTTAAAGGATTTTATTTCAGAGAGAGAGAAAGAGAGATCACAAATAGGCAGAAAGGCAGGGAGAGAAAGGGGGGGGGGGAAGCAGGCTCCCCGCCGAGCAGAGAGCCCGATGTGGGACTTGATCCCAGGACCTTGAGATCATGACCTGAGCCGAAGGCAGAGGCTTAACCTTCTAAGCCACCCAAGCGTCCAAAAAATACTCTTAAGGACATAGACTTAGGCAGGTATAATCCCAATTTTAAAATTTCGGTGGGATTTTTGGCTCATAGAACAAAGTTTGCAAGGAAATAATTGAAAGTGTCAGCAGTGCTTATCTGTTGGTGTGGTATTACAGGTGATTTCATTATTGTTACCTTATTTCTCTATATATACACCAGGGGACAGGGTTTTTTAAAAAAGAAAATTAGCAGACTTCCTGAGTTAATATTTTAAGTGCTAATATTTCTGTTGGGTTTCTAACACTTGAATTCTGTACTATAGATTTCATTCTTTTGAGACTAGCTCTGTTCCACTTGGACAGTGTTCACCATCTTAAAATTTCGCCATTTGGTTGCAAATTGGCTCTATGAGTTCATGGATAAATTCTCTAAGTACAACACGTTAATGGTAATATACCCAGATTTCTTAAGTACAAGCATTTACTTATGCTAAAATGATAGGAAGAGGATCCCTGCCTTTGATAAGGGACATCAACCTGGAATGGGTAGAAAATTCAAGAATACATGAGTAAAAACCAGGTTAAAATTTAGGTCAGTTTCAGCTTAAAAGAGACAATACCATCTGCTCTCGAAAGAATACGAGGGTCATAAAGTTCATTTACTCAGTTGCAGAACTATTATGCACATCTAAAGAAGGGGGAGAGAAAGGTACACTAAAAGTGAAGAATGAACGTGAATAAAATTAGACCTATTAGTTGAAAATGACGTGGCGTAGGGGCACCTGGGTGGCTCAGTCAGTTAAGCGTCTGTCTTTGGCTAGGTCATGATCCCAGAGTTCTGGGATTGAGCCCCACATTGGGCTCCCTTCACGGTGAGGAGCCTGATTCTCCCTCTCCCTCTTCTGCCACTCCTCCTGCTTGTGCGCTCGCGCGCGCTCTCTCTCTCTCTCTCAAATAAAGAAAACCTTTAAAAAATGACGTGGCTTACTTAGAAACCACAACCAAGGAGTTTTAATGATTGTTTGGGTAGTAGTTTGAGACTAGAGAAATTGCTGAGTAGAATAAAATTTGTTTTTTCCCCTTCAAATGAAAAAATGAAAGTTATAATTCAGAACCTTCCATCTGTGAAATTTGAAATGCATTGTTTCATATTTGTACAATAATTCCTATTGTGGCAGGGCTTGTATAATGGGAAATGAAAGCAGAGAAGCAGTGCTCATTTGGTTAAGAACACCAACTTCAGAGGGCACCTGGGTGGCTCGGTGGGTTGGGGCCTCTGCTTTCGGCTCCAGTCGTGATCTGGGGGGCCTGGGATTGAGGCCAGTATTGGGCTCTCTGCTCGTCAGGGAGCCTGCTTCCTCCTTTCTCTCTGCCTGCTTCTGATCTCTCTGTCTGTCAAATAAATAAACGAAATCTTAAAAAAAAAAGGGGGGGGCGCCTGGGTGGCTCAGTGGGTTAAATAAAGCCTCTGCCTTCGGCTCAGGTCATGATCCCAGGGTCCTGGGATCGAGGCCGGCATCGGGCTCTCTGCTCAGCAGGGAGCCAGCTTCCTCCTCTCTCTCTGTCTGCCTCTCTGCGTACTTGTGATCTCTCTCTCTCTCTGTCAAATAAATAAATAAAATTAAAAAAAAAAAACAAAAACACATAAACTTCCGAACTAAAGTTATATTCAAATCCTGACCATAGAGTTGGAGCTGTGTGACCTTGGGCTAATTACTGACCCGACTGAGTTTGTTTAAATGGCTCTATAATACTTCTTAGGCTGTTAAGGACTGAATGAAATTATTTTTAAACATAGCACAGAGAATACCTGAAACATTGTAAGTTTACAGTGATTTTATCTTTAAAATTTTATTCTTTTACCCTAATCTGTGTTGGTGCTTGAATTATTAGATGTTGTCCATGTTATAGAAACCTAAATCTGGAATATCTAATTTTCAATTAAGACTTCATCGCCTGATTCTTCCAATGAAAATTCCCCGGCAACTCCCCCAGATGAACAAGGTCAAGGTGATGCCCCACCACAGCTTGAAGATGAGGAACCTGCATTTCCGCATACTGACCTGGCAAAGTTGGATGACATGATCAATAGGTGAATTAGATTTGTTTTGTTTTCTTAGAGTATGTAATACATAGGAAAACCAACGTTTTCTCAGCATAGTCATTTGTAGTAAGAAAAGACAAAGGGGGCGCCTGGGTGGCTCAGTCGTTAAGTGTCTGCCTTTGGCTCAGGTCATGATCCCAGAGTCCCAGGATCGAGCCCTTCATCGGGCTCCCTGCTTTGTGGGAGGTTTGCTTACTCTCTCACTCCCCCTGCTTGTGTTCCCTCTCTAGCTGTGTTTCTCTGTCAAATAAATAAATAAAATCTTGGGGAAAAAAAAAGAGAAAGAGTGGGCAGAAATATCACAGTAGCCACACTGCCTCCTTAAAGCCCTAACATCTTAGTGCTTACCAATTACTTTGTAACCCATGGTTGTTAATCAGGGAATGTCAGTAAAAGTTTTAGATTAATGATGATGACCCAAGCTGGTGTGTTTCTGAAGTAGAACCATCTATGTGATTTCCCTCTTTCAGAGTTTATGAAGATTTTTCTTTCATATTGTTTTCCCTTTTTTGGTATGTTCATTGCTACGGTAGCTGGATTTTTCTTAATTTTTTGCATGGTGTTGAGGTAAGCCAGAGCATCAGAACATCGAGTTCCTCAGAGTCTGCCCCTTGTGAACCATTGACTAGTCTGAGACATTTAACCATTTCAGTTCTTTGTTTTTCTTGATCTTCACCCCAGTGGCAAGTTCAGAGTATAATTTTTTATACTTGTAGTGGAAGACTCCAAGAGAGTGAAAGTTTAAGCTTGTGTACAGGGGAAGAAAAAGATTTAATGAAGATAAAGAATGTTTTAGGGAATCCCCACATGGCAGTGGGTTCAACAAGTGAGTGCTAGGGAGGTGTATCATCCCCCCCACCCCTAAGAAGGAAAGTAAGGAAAATACAGACCCATATAAGCATTTGCCTTACTAAATTTTCTTGTTTTTCCACTAATTCTGGGTAACAATTATCCAGACAATGACTAGGTTGGAGAAGACCATTAGTGTCAACACAGAATCCCTAAGTGAGAGCTGATCTGGCAGAACTTAAAAATGCTATCAATGAGATCCAATCTAATCTAAAAATCAGTTAATACTGTTAATGTATATAATAGAAAGAAATAGAAACTCTTTGCATTTTTTCCAAAAAATTCTGATTACATAAGTAATAAAAGTATGCACTATTAAACATGGAAATATGTTGATTAATTTCTACAATATGCTTCTGTACACATGTCCCAACAAAAAAATACAGTAAGAAGTATGCTCTTCACATGTTTACTATCAATTGTATTAGTTTTTCTACAGATAGATTTTTACTACATCATTTTGTAACTTGCTTTCCTCACTTCGTTTATCTTGAAAATTTTCCTATTACATATTTTAACTGTTTTTAATAGTATATTTCAAGAACACTGTGATTCCATTAGATACCTATAATAATGGTGTACAATATCAAAAAGCCAGAAATCATGTAAAGTTATTTTAATGTCCCTATTTTTTTTCTATACAGAGACATAGCAAAAGGTTATACTATCGCTTTCTGCTTTCTGTGTAGTGATTGGTGGTTGTTAGTAAAGGGTACTTATGCAAACTTGGGGACAAAGTTGCATATTAGCAAATAAATTCTCAGGGGAAGAAAAATACAAATGATAACTTAATGTAAATAAAAACAATGACAAAGGTGGTATGCATTTGTTTTTGATAGGTTTACATAGTCATGGAACACTTTTTCTCAAAACCAAGGTGTTGGGAGCAGTGAGGAGGGTGAGGAGGAGGGTTATAGGGAAGGATGGACTCAGAGATGGTTGAGCTGCCACTGGAGCCAGAGAAAGCACCACCTGGGTTCATGTTGCATCCTTGTTGGAGGGAGGAGGGTACCTGTGGATGCAGAGAGACCTGGAGAAGCTGCATCTCATTTAACCTTCAGGAAAAATTGGCAAATTATGAATTGAGGCGGAAATCTGTTATTTTCCATCTAAATTTTTCTCCCTTGTGAGGAAATTGAAGACCTCTAAGAGGTTCATCATAACGAATCCTCTGAAAGAGCACTTTCCTATGAACTTGAGCAATAGGTATCCATTTAACTGATACTTGGTTATTATGGTAGTTTTATGTTCTATGGTATTAAAATATTTCCTCCCCCCCTTGCTATCTTTTGTTTGACAGCTCTTTTAAAAAAAGTTGTTTGTAGAGATGACAGATGGAGCTGAGTTTCACAAAGCAGATATCCTGCCAACCCTGTTGTTTTAATATTTTAATGTTTTTTAATATTTAATATTTTCATGCTAAGGTAATTATAGTTAGTAACTTGTAGTGTTTTAGAGTACAACCAATAAACAGCTTTTTATATTATTAAAACTCTTAGGCCTCGATGGGTGGTTCCAGTTTTGCCGAAAGGGGAATTAGAAGTGCTTTTAGAAGCTGCTATTGATCTTAGTAAAAAAGGTAAGTTTAGATGTTCTTATGATTTTCATAATGTACTACTAATACAGTTTCACTTCATCCCCGAAGACTTCATTCTCTCTCATAAGCACTTACTGGATATTCTAGACTGGACATCTAACTAACTCAGATTTCTTGCTATGGCTTATCATACATCCCTGGAGCAAGGGTTTAGATCCTTTGGACAGCCTTCAGGATGTGTTCATGAACTCACTGAAGTCCCACATAAAATTTGTGTATATTCATTTTTAAACTAAAGTGTCTAGTTTACATGTTGATAATTTTTTTTGATACACAGAAAATATTTGATTTTTTTCCAAAAGGTAAAGAGGCTTGAAAGATAAGGTCTTATGTTTTTGCCTTGTCTAAAAGGTGAAAGCTTGATGTTGGAATTGATCATTTTTTCTAATGACTTTGGTCTGCTTTAGGTGCAGTTGAATTCTCTTAGCAAAGGACAACTATTACAATATTCTCTTCGTTTTTAAGGCATTGGAGATTAAGATAAATGGCAATAATATTTCAGTTTCTCAAATAGGGTAGCTAACATTAGGATTATCACAGTTGAAGTTGATTATTACAAAAATTAATCTGCTTACCTCTGTCTCTGTGGCAGGGGTGATATTTCCTTTATCTTAGAATAATTACCTTCCTTCATTTAAAGAATGTCTCCAGACCCTTTTCATCTTGTAAAAATAATAAACTGTAAAAATATATTTCCAGATTCCAGTTACTTACTACCACATTTCTTTTGTTCGTTGCACATTTATTAATGCAAATTTTTGAAGACTTTTACACTAGGCATGTTTTAGGTCCTGACTGTATAATATAGGCAAGAACACATAATGGTATTTCATCTAATATTCATTGACTTTCAATGGACATGGAGCCCCCCCAACCCCCATCTTTCTTTTCTGGAACTGTGGTTTATTTTAGGCAAGGTTCAGATTTTTAAATATAATACCGAGTTCAAATGTCCTCTCTTCTCTACGGTTCAACATCACAGAACACTTCATATACAAACTGAATAACTTTTCACTTTGTCCTCAAGAGTTCACAATTTTCAAGGGACACCTGGGTGGCTCAGTTGGTTGAGTGTTTGACTCTTGATTTTGGTCAAATAATGATTATCAGGGTGGTGAGCTTGAGCCCCAAGTTGGGCTCCTTGCTGAGGGTGGAGTCTGCTTAAGATTCTCTTTCTCTCCCTCTGCACCTCCTGCACCACCCTGTGCTCGCTTACACTCTTTTTCTAAGACAAAATAATAATAATTATAAAAAAAGAGTCTGTTCTGTGTTTGGCTGGGCAGGGCATGTGGCTCTGTTGCCTTTCTGAAATCAGATGAAATGAACAAAGCTATAAAGAAGCATAGATGGCTGGGCAGTGAAAGACACTAAGACAAAACAATTCATCTTACTCAATGAAACACTTAGGTAGAATAGTGTAAGGATATTGGGGTCCAGTGGATCATTTACAACCAAAATAAGATTTTAAAAATAGTTGTGAAACATCATTTTCTAAGTTTTAAAGTTTATTTTCAGAGAGTAAGATGCTGTGAAGTATTTAGATTCCCTCGCAGTGGTACTGGTAACTGTTTTTGCATTTAAGGTATAGTCTCCTAATTTGAAATGTTCTCAATTAATTTGTATTAAGTAGTTTTAGAATTCATTGAAGATTTTGTTTCAGAATCAGTTACCTTCAAGACACATAGGAACTTAATACTTGTATATTTATCTTTTTGACCTCAACAATAGATAAATGCTGTGAGTTTTTTACAAAGCTAGTCTGAATTTCTTAGCTATTAGTGAATAGTTTAAATTATTAGTTTTTTATATAATTGCACATTTTGAGACAAGCAGAAAAATGCTTTGTTTACATTAATTTTTCTTCCCCTTTTTTAGGCCTTGATGTTAAAAGTGAAGCATGTCAGCGATTTTTCCGAGATGGACTAACAATATCATTCACTAAAATCCTTACAGATGAGGCAGTGAGTGGCTGGAAGTTTGAAATTCATGTGAGTCTTGCATTTGACTTGAACAAAATCAAATTTTCATTATGATGCCTGTGAGTGTTTTCTCACATTAATTGAATTAAAAGGATGTAATACTGAGGAACTTTAAAAATACTTGGTATAAATAATTTCTATTGAAGGAAGCATGATCTTTTAGGAGTGTGAGGTTTAGAGTTAATGACCTTTGGTTTAATCTGTCTCCTGGATTCTCAAGTGTCTTGTGATCTTAGCCAAGTCACCACCTTCCATTAATTGTGAGATGCACCAAACAGTCATTTTATGTACTACTAAGGAGGGAAAACCCCCAAGATGGGGAATCTCTTATCCAGGACACAAAGGGTCAAGGTAGAGAAACAAACTTAACCATACAGAAAGAGATGTGAAAGAAATCTGTATATCTCAACGATGGCATCTTAGAAGGATAAAAGTCTCCTGAAAATTTAAACAACAGGCCAGTATTCAAAGAGTTTGGTAATTTGAAATCAAATTATAGTTGTGAAACAAAAAAATTCTTAAATGGTCTAAGGTTTGTGGTATGCCCAAGTGATTAGCAGAAGCAAACCAGGTCTTCTCTGCAACACCTTCAGAAGAAACTACTATGCCTTGAGTATAAGATACAGTGAAATTTGAGAGATTTTTAAAAAGTAACACATGCATCTTAGATTGACAAAATGCTGTAAATACTCCAAGTCTCTGTTCCTTATTCCAATTGTAGAAATCTGGTCATAAGTTGAGGCAGATATTTCTGTGCTCTGTGAACTGTTTTTCAAATACAGCCATATTACAAAAATCCCACCATTTTATTAACTTTGTAAGTAAAGAAATGGAAACTTTGGAGGTGGTATCAGACTAACAAATCTATTCCATCTTGGATAATTAATATATTGTGTAGATATTATAACTGCTGCCTCTTGTGTACAAATTTCAAAGAGGAAAAACAATAGGATTTTTGCATCTTCTCTGTAGACACAGGGCAGTGCCTACTTATTTTGTAATCCATTGCAAATGACTTTTTAACGTAAGTACTATATAAAGGATAGTAAATGTTAATTTGGTTTTTTGATATATCAGTTTGATCCCAATATTAAACATTTGATCAGTGTAAAAAAATGGAGAGTTCATAATTAAAATACAGTTAAGATGGGAAGATATTTCTATTTGGAGTTGCAGTGTTTCGATCTTAAAAATGTCCTTTCCTCCTTATATAACAGAGGTGTATTATCAACAATACTCATCGCCTGGTGGAGCTCTGTGTGGCCAAGTTGTCCCAAGACTGGTTTCCACTTCTAGAACTTCTCTCCATGGCCTTAAATCCTCATTGCAAATTCCATATCTACAATGGTACACGTCCGTGTGAATCCGTTTCCTCAAGTGTTCAGTTGCCTGAAGATGAACTCTTTGCTCGTTCCCCGGACCCTCGATCACCAAAAGTGTGTTGGTTTGTTATTTTCATAATTAATACAGTTTTGCTCTGCCACAGAGCTGTAAAAGATCTGACATGATGAGGGGATTTTGCCTAATTTTGTGTTTTGGATTCTTTCTTTCCTCCAGCTTTACTGGAGTATAATTATCAAAACTGTTGTGAATTGTGGGTTTTTTCTTTGTTGTTTTTTAAGCTTTCTCCATGTAGTTCCCACTATCTTTTAATCAGCCCTTTGGGAAATAGTCATAAATTGGGTTATATGAAACAGGCCATAATTTTCTTCATAAATAAGAATAGAATAGGAGGTGACTTTGACCCAAGGCCATGATCACTGTGGACGTTCTAATGTTTTGACTTCAGGATCAAGTATAGCCTACAAATATCTAATAATGTGTCATAAAAGTAAAATTACAAACAAAAGCAAATACTAAAACCTGTAAAAATGAAGTATATATGATACACATCAGTGTAAAAGTTCTTGAATTTTCTATATTGGCATAAATAGTATACAAAATAAAAACCGCTAAACTGTTCATCTTTTAATAAATATTAAATAATACACAGTTTTTAAATTTTAGCATTTAGGGACAGTTTTTGTTTTTTTTGTTTTTTTTTTTTAAGATTTATTTGATAGAGAAACACAGCAAAAGAGGGAGCACAAGCAGAGGGACTGAGAGAGGGAGAAGCAGGCCTCCCGCCGAGCAGGAAGCCTGATGTGGGGCTCGATCCTGGGACTCTAGGATCATGACCTGAGCCGAAAGCAGTCGCTTAACCAACTGAGCCACCCAGGCACCCCTAGGGACAGTTCTTTTATTTCATTTTAAGATTTTTTATTTATTTGAGGGAGAGGGGTGGAGGGAGGAGAAACGGACTCCCCACTGAGTAGAGAGCCCAACCCAGGGCTCAATCCCAGGACTCCAGGATTGTGACCTGAAGTGAAGGTAGGCGCTTAACCAACTGAGCCACCCAGGTGCCCCTTGAGGGAGACTTTTTTTAAGATTTTATTTATTTATTTGACAGAGAGAGATCACAAGTAGACAGAGAGGCAGGCAGAGAGAGAGGAGAAAGCAGGCTCCCTGCTGAGCGGAGAGCCTGATGTGGGCCTCGATCCTAGGATCCTGAGATCATGACCTGAGCCGAATGCAGAGGCTTTAACCCACTGAGCCACCCAGGCACCCGAGGGAGACTTTTTAATATTGTGAACCTTATATAAAGGAAAAAACAGCAAGGAAAATTTGAATTTATATGTAAAACTTCAGGTTTATCCTGTTAAAAGTAGAAATCCTCAAAATGTGTTAAACTATGAGCTGGGATTCTCTGATATTTCCAAAGATTCGTATTGTTGCTACTTCATTCTTATTTTTGGTTTGGTAAATTAAATTAATATCTAAACAATGACAATCACCACAGTATACCTGTATTTCTCTTTTTAATTTTTGCTCTATAGGTCAGTGATGATCTTTAAGGAACTCAGAGGAAACAACTTGGTTTAAAGTGGCTTCTGGTTGAAGATCTTTTTATATCTTTCCTTGAAGCCTAGCTCTTCTTGAGTATTAGTAATTACAGTGTTCTGGTTGCTTAAAGATATATTATAGCTGAAAACATACAGAAAGATTAGCTTTAGACTTTTTTTTTAAATTTGTACACATATACTATTTTTTTTGACTTTTTTTTTTTTAAATAGGCAGGGAACCCGATGTGGGACTCGATCCTGGGTCTCCGGGATCATGACCTAAGCCGAAGGCAGTTGCTTAACCAACTGAGCCATCCAGGCGCCCCCATTATCTTTTAATTAGTAGTCACTCTCAGGCTTTAAGATTTTGTATTTATATATAGGGCATTTTTCATTATTTACAACTATAATAGAGAAGTGATTTCAAACATTAGGTTGCCAAATATCTTTATTTTTTCTTTTTTTAATTTTTTTTATTTTTTAAAGATTTTATTTATTTATTTGACAGAGAGCAGCACAGCGAGAGGGGGAGCGTAAGCAGCGGGAGGGAGAGAGGGAGAAGCAGGCTTCCCACCGAGCAGGCAGCCCAATGCGGGGCTCAAACATGGGACTCCAGGATCATGACCCAAGCCGAAGGCAGACACCCAACGACTCAGCCACCCAGGCACCCCATCTTTTTCTTTTTTTTTTGAAAGAGCTTTTTTTTAAATCGCCCTAAAGCTTTATTTTTTTTATTTACTTATTTTTAAAAGATTTTATTTATTTATTTGACAGATCACAAGTAGAGAAGCAGGCAGAGAGAGAGGAGGAAGCATAAAGCTTTAAAAAATAATGTTCAAGTAATAAGATATTCTACAGTGGGATCTCTGAAATAGAAACAAGGCTTCTAGTTCCTGTTCATCAGCTCTGTTGGTACAACCAACTGTGCCCTAGTGATCTGATCTGTATTTCTGCTTAATGCTTTTTTTCTCATAGACAGGACTACTGTGAATAATATGTAATATTTTATTTCAAAGTTATTTTACATAATTTTCTTTCATTGAATTTCCTATTTCTAGTTTGTTTGAATCAAGAAATTACTTCACATGGTGCTTTTCTTCCTTGAAAGCAGGAAGTCAGCCGTTTTCGTTAACTCTGTTACAGGGTTGGCTGGTGGATCTTCTCAACAAGTTCGGCACTTTAAATGGGTTCCAGATTTTGCATGATCGTTTTATTAATGGATCAGCATTAAATGTTCAAATAATTGCAGCCCTTATTAAGTAAGTTACATTTTTAAATGGATCTTCAGTGTGTTCTAGGATTGCTGCTTAATTCCTTGATGAAAATTTTCTTTTTTCAAGTATGGTTTCCTCTTTAACTGATAACTTGAAATTTTTAAAAAGTAATATAAGTAAGTCTGAGTGTAGTCCTAGTTATAAGAAAGTATTACAAGAGTTTTTTGTCTTTCTTCTTTCAGACCATTTGGGCAGTGCTATGAGTTTCTCACTCTTCATACAGTGAAAAAGTACTTTCTTCCAGTAATAGAAATGGTTCCACAGTTTTTAGAAAACTTAACTGATGAAGAGCTGAAAAAAGAAGCAAAGAATGAAGCCAAAAATGATGCTCTTTCAATGATTATTAAATCTTTGAAAAATTTAGCTTCAAGGGTTCCAGGACAAGAAGAAACTGTAAAAAATTTAGAAATATTTAGGTTAAAAATGATACTTAGGTAAGATATTTTCCTCTTGAAATAAACCATGTGAATATTTAGAATCCTATTTAACACTGAATTTCTCTTCTAGATTACTGCAAATTTCATCTTTCAATGGAAAGATGAATGCACTGAATGAGGTTAATAAGGTGATATCTAGTGTGTCTTACTATACTCATCGGCATGGTAACCCTGAGGAGGAAGAGTGGCTCACAGCTGAACGAATGGCAGTAAGTCATTTGGTTCTTCTTCATGAATAAAAATCTGCCTAAGACAAAAATTAGAATGGCTTTCCTAAATGTTAGTAATAATAACATTTTAAAGAAAACCTTGAGAGTGGGAGGTGTTGGGACTGATTCGTAACTCTTAATCCTTGGAACTTTTTATAATAACATAGCTTATTTGGTAGTGAAATAGGTAGCTTCACACGTCTTTGATAAACTTACTGCTGAATGTAGATATTCCAAAGTAATTACTAGCTTGTTCAGTGGGATTTGTTGAAGTGGAGTAGATAAAGGTGATCTTGGGGATAGATTGGATAGTATCTAGTACTTTATAAATGAAGTGGCCTGTTGTTCATTTGACCGATGCCACTTACACATTTTAAAATAGGAAATACAATTATTGAAATAAGATGTACATGAGTTAATGTTTTATTATTTTAAGAACTTCAATTATGCAGTTTATTCATACTATTCTAATGTTGAATGTTTAGGAAACTACCAAAGATACTGCCCTTTTTTTTTTTTTTTTTTTTTGGTAAGGTGTGATTTTATTTTAGAGAGTTACTCGGGTTCAGGTTGGGGGGAGGAGCAGGAGAGAGAGAGAGAGAGAGAGAGAGAGAGAGAGAGAGAGAGAGAATGAATATCTTCAGCAGACTCCCCAGTGAGTGCAGAGCCTGGCATGGGGATCAATTCCACAAAACATGAGATCATGACCTGAGGCAAACCTTAACCAACTGAGCCACCCAGGTGTCCCTTACCATAGATACTTCTTTATTTAATAGGGGAAACAGATTAGCATGTGATAAAAGGTATGTGGAAGATGCAAAGACATTGGCTCTGTGTTAGGGGTCAGGTGTTAAACATCTGATTTTGTATATATGGCTTGTCTACTTTGTTGGCAGGCTGAACAGGGTACTTGTCAGAGTATGGTCTCTGGCTTCAGGTTCTTGAACTGTTGCCAGTGCTAGAGGAGCAGAAAATGGCATGGAGTGTTTAGAAATTTGTAGCAATTTGACATTGCTACATACTTCCTGTATTTTACAAAGCTACTTTAACAGATGAGAAATAAAAATGGACCTTTACCACTTGAGAAGTATACTTCTCCAGCACGTTTGGGGGCTTAATACTTTAAAAAAAAATTTTTTTTTTAAAGATTTTCTTTCTTTATTTGACAGACACAGAGAGAGAGAGAGAGAGAGAGAGAGAGAGAGAGAGAGAGAGAGACTGACTTGAAGAGAGGAAGTACAAGCAGGGGATGTGGGAGAGGGAGAAGCAGGGCTCAATCCCAGGACCCTGGGATCATGACCCAAGCCAAAGACAGACGCTTAAAGACTGAGCCACCCAGGCGCCCCAATACTTTCTTATTCTCATTAAGTTGAATACTATAAAATTATATAGTATGGGCTATTGCCTTTTTGTATCATGAGTTAGTTTTCCTTTATTGGTATAGATACTAGATAAATGCCAGTCAGCAACATACTATAGTATTACAGAAACAGGCTTGGGAAGCATGCAGCCTTAATTCCATTTCTAATTCTAACACTTCTGAGTCTGTTTACTCTTCCATAATAGGACATTTCCCTATGTGGCTCAGTCCTTAAGTATCTGCCTTCGGCTCAGGTCATGATCCTAGGGTCCTGGGATCCAGCCCTTGCATGGGGCTACCTGCTCTGCAGGAAGCCTGCTTCTGCCTCTCCCTCTCTCCCTGCTTGTGTTCTCTCTCTCTTTCTCTGTCAAATAAATAAATATTAAAAACAAAAACAAATATATGCCTCATTAGGATTTTTTGGAATATTAAAGTGCTATTGGATAAGCAATAATAGCATAATTGGTTAATAAAAGCAAAAAATTGAAAGGGCATGTTTCATCAAAATCACAGTCAATGTAAGAAAACCAAAGATCTTAAAATTGGTCTTGTAATCCACTCTACCTAAACCTTGGTGCTTGTTGCACTTAAATAATACTTTTTTGCATAAAATTGGGAGTAGAATTTTTTTTTTTAAGATTTTATTTATTTGACAGAGGGACAGTAAGAGAGGGAACACAAGCAGGGGAAGTTGAAGAGGGAGAAGCAGGCTTCCCACGGAGCAAGGAATCCGATGCAGGGCTTAATGACTGAGCCCAGGCGCCCCTGGAGTAGAATCTTTTTAATAATTGCACTATTTCTGAGTCATTGGAACATTTTTTTTTTAAGATTTTATTTATTTATTCGACAGAGAGAAATACAGCTAGAGAGGGAACACAAGCAGGGTGGATGAGAGAGGGAAAAGCAGGCTTCCCGCAGAGCAGGGAGCCTGATGTGGGGCTCAATACCCAGTCCCTGAGATCATGACCTGAGCCGAAGGCAGTTGCTTAACCAACTGAGCCACCCAGGCACCCCGGGAACATTTCTATATGTGCAAAATTAAGTTCCATGAAATTATTGTGGTTTTTTTCATAGTTGTGAATTAAAACAGTGCATAAGGCTTATTACTTTAGTGGGTGTATTTTGTATTTTTTAATTCCTTCTAATGTTTAAAGTGTGAATGATATTTAATAGATGTTTTTAAAATAGCTTTTGTGTTTCAGTTTCTTCTTTAAAAGATGATTTTGACTTATGTTTAGGAATGGATACAGCAGAACAATATCTTATCCATAGTATTGCGAGATAGTCTGCATCAGCCACAGTATGTAGAAAAGCTAGAGAAGATTCTTCGTTTTGTCATCAAAGAAAAAGCTCTGACTTTACAAGATCTTGATAATATCTGGGCAGCACAGGTAAGAAATTTCAGATGGTGAGTATTTGGTTTCTACAAGGAAGATATTAAAAATAAATATAGTAGTTGTGAAACAGAATGAATGCTTATATTCTTTGACTTCTAGTATGTTTAAATGCTAGTGATTTACAGAAATCTTGTCAAGAATCTAATAGCCAGTAATACCTATTTTAAAAGATTTATGGAAGAAAAAAGTTCTGTGTAGTTATTTTAGAGAGAGCAAGGGGAGGAACAGAGCAAGAGGGAAAGAGGGTCTTTTTTTTTTTTTTTATAAAGATTTTTATTTATTTGACAGAAACACAGCTAGAGAGGGAACACAAGCACGGGGAGTGAGAGAGGGAGAAGCAGGCTTCCTGCCGAGCAGAGAGCCCGATGTGGGACTTGATCCCCGGTCTCCGGGATCATGACCTGAGCCGAAGGCAGTTGCTTAACCAACTGAGCCACTCCGGCGCCCCGGAAAGAGGGTCTTAAGCAGACTCCACGCTGAGTGCAGAGCCAACATAGGGCTCAACCTCATGACGTGAGCCATAACCAAGAGTTGCACACTTAACCGACTGTATCACCTGGGTGTCCCAAAATAGGTAATAATATTTTAAATATATTAATTATTTGCTGTATGTTTGGTACAGGTTAGCAATTTGTAGGTGTGTTTTTTGTTGTTTTTTGTTTTAGTGTTAACTACAATTTTTTGACTAAAGTATTTTATTTAACAGTATATACAACTGTTGTATTAGTTTCTTCATAAACTTAATTTAAAAAAACTTCAGCGAATTTTTGGGGCGCCTGGGTGGCTCAGTTGGTTAAGCAACTGCCTTCGGCTCAGGTCATGATCCCGGAGACCCGGGATCGAGTCCCACATCGGGCTCCCTGCTCGGTGGGAAGCCTGCTTCGCCCTCTCTCACTCCCCCTGCTTGTGTTCCCCCTCTGGCTGTGTTTCTCTCTGTCAAATAAATAAAATCTTAAAAAAAAACAAAAACAAAAAACCTTTAATGTCAGTAGAGTTAAATCACTAGATTATTTATGTAGACTTGTAATAATCCAAAGGATTTATAGCTTTTCTGACATAGCTTTTTTGGTTTCAGAACTAGAAACTGTGTGATTCCTTTGATTACCTCAGTGACATGTTCCTACTGGGATCACTTGGAAGTATTGTTGAGTTTTAGATTACAAAGATTCATGTTTTGAGTCTGTAAAAACCAAGGAAACATTCAGTTTTCCCTTTGAATGCTTAAGGCTCCAGTTTTGGAACAGTACCATTGGTGTGCCTTATTGTTCTTCTATTTGCCGTGTTAACACTGGCACGTTGAATTCAATAAATTGTGATAAAGGCTCACATGAATTCCCAAGTACACATTAACCATGTATACCAAGAAATTAATTTGTCATGTTTTAGAGGCCAGTTCTAAAGCATTTTAAAATGTTACAAGTTTTCTCATGTTCTACACTTAGATGAAACTTGTGGGAATAGTTTAATAGCTGTCACCAGTCGTTATACAGAACTTAACCTGCTTTTCAAATTCTAATACGCTATTTTTTCTTTGGTTTTTCAATAGGCAGGGAAGCATGAAGCCATTGTGAAGAATGTACATGATCTGCTGGCAAAGTTAGCATGGGATTTTTCTCCTGAACAACTTGATCATCTTTTTGATTGCTTTAAGGTAATAATATAGTAATGCAGTGCTGTTTCACTTTAATAAAATTACCTTATTAGATCTTTGAGTTGCCCTTAGTCAATAAATACTTCAATAGTAATTATTGAATAATTCCTAGTGTGAAGGAATCGGTCATTATTTTTTCCCAGTGAGAACTTAATGTTCATTTTTATAATAGCCCTCATAAATAGGGAATCTTTTAAACTGAAGTTCGTGATTTTGGATTCCTTTCCCCTAGCACTTTGAAGTTTTATTAATAGGTTTAGGTGCTCTGTAGGACTTTGATTGGTTGCAATAAAAAATAAAGTGTCAATAACAAGGGATTACCAGTAGCTTGGTATTCTAGGGTGATGTGCCCAGGCAAATGGAAATGTAATTTATAAGGTAGCCCAAGAGCGTTGCTATCATCATGCACTTTTTAAGGCCATATTGTGTTGTGGTCTTTCTACGGTTGCTAGTATTGGGTTTGTAAAAACCTTATGGTGGGTGAATTTGTGGATTAAGAACATAGGACCTTACGACAATAGCAGTGTTCACGAGGGGTGTTCTATTAACAACCGGCCTTAGATGATAAAGGTATCTTGTTTAAAGTAAGAGTTACACTGACTGCTGGTGGGAACGTAAGTTATTGCAACCATCTTGGAAATAGACTGCTATTTCTTGAAAAGTGTAGGATTCTCATGACTCATCAGTTTGACTTCTCTAGACCTCTAGAGAAACTCATGCATATGTGTTCTAGGATATACATTTAACATTTGTAGAAGAATTATTTGTAGCAAGCAAGAAAATCGCTTTGTATAATGGATAAATTGTGGAATGTTCTTACAGTGAAGCAGTTCACAACAATGAGAAAGAGCAAATTTGAGCAGTTCAACCACATGGATAAGTCTAATAAAGTTGAAGAAAGGAATAAAATCACACAATTCACATACCTTAATTGCATTAAGATAAACTTCAGATAAAGACCTAACTAGCTTCTGGAATATTGTTTACCATGTTATTTTTGACCTGGGTAATTATTACACAGGTGTTTACATTATGTACTGTAATAATGGTATATATTTATACCTTTCTTGATGTGTATTTCCCAGTAGAAGGAAAAAATGTTTTCACATTTACTGACTTGCACCTCAGGCCAGTTAAATCTGCATTGCTTGGTATGGGGCCTGGGAGTCTGTATTTTAAGCAACATTCTCAGATGACTTAAGCACATTAAAGTTGTAAATAAGTGCCTTATGGAAAAATTCAGTTTGAAATCTATCAACGGCAGCTGGGGAAATAATAGAATTCCATTATCATGAGTACTCCAATGTTAATTACCATTCAGTTTTAATCTTGAGATGACTTCTGAAATGGCATGGTACATGATCAAGGTGGCTTTGATGGAAAAAGGAGAGAAGAAAGAGGTCAATTGCTGTTACAGCCCCCAGACCCTCCTCTTCCTCTTCTAAGGATAGTCTAAATACAGTAACAGTTTAAATACAAATGTGAATTCCATTCTTTTTTCCCTCCCTTTGGCTTAGCAGGTGTTTACTAAGCGCTTATTATTTGGGAACAAGCACTGTTTTCTGAAATGTTGAAACTTTCTCTAAAAGATGATTTGAAGGAAGCGTGAAGTCCAGGTCACTTTGCAGTTCTTCCCCACCCCACCCCCCCGCCAAGGTTTTTATTTATTTGACAGAGAGATGAGAAATAGGCAGAGAGGCAGGCAGAGAATGAGGGGGAAGCAGGCTCCCCGCTGAGCAGAGAGCCCGATGTGGGACTCTATCCCAGGACCCCTGAGATCATGACCTGAGCCGAAGACAGAGGCTTAACCCTCTGAGCCACCCAGGCACCCCACTTTGCAGTTCTTTATGGACTGGAGCCGAATGATTTCAGACATGCTGATTAGTCTGCATAGGTACTTGCCTAGTTAAGTTTTTGTTCTTCAAAGCAGTTATACCATTGTCCAGTCTCATCAAGGTTTTCACGTCCTTGGCAGCAGTTGTTTTTGTTAGAATTCTGGATCTGTGACAGTCTGCTTGGTGTGAAATGTCTCACTGTGGTATTGGTTCTTAGATCCTTGATCACTAATGAGGTTGAACACCTTTTTCATATTCTGAAAACCCTGTTTTTTGTTGTTGTTGTTTTGTTTTTTTTTTTAAAGATTTTATTTATTTGACAGCGAGAAACACAGCGAGAGAGGGAACACAAGCAGGGGGAGTGAGAGAGGGAGAAGCAGGTCTCCCGCTGAGCAGGGAGCCCAATGTGGGACTGGATCCCTGGTCTCCGGGATCATGACCTGAGCCGAAGGCAGTCGCTTAACCAACTGAGCCACCCAGGCGTCCCTGAAAACCCTGGTTTTTTCCTACTTTTTTCCTCTTGGTTTGTTTTTCTCTTAGTGGTTTGTAGGAGTTCTTGGCATTCTCAGTGATAGTCCTTATCAATTCAAGTGTTGCAAAGAATTTCTCCCAGTTTGTCCTTGTCTTTTTCACTCCCCTTATGGTGGCTTTGGATGAATTGGTGTTCTTAACTGATTTTTGCTTAGTAGATTTTATATGTAAGTATTTTAATGTATAGCCCTCAGAGAGTAGTACATGAAGAAAAAAATTGTATTATTATTATCTTACCTAAAAATACTAATACTTCTGTAGTACTGTTGAATAGTGTTACACTTCACTTGTCTCAGATCATTCTTTATCTTTAAGTTTGTTTGAATCCGGATCCGTACTTTGCAATTGGTTGTATACATCAATTAAGTCTCTTTGAATCTACAGTTTGCCCCTTTTTCTGTTTCATTCTTCCTGCAATCTATATGTTGAAGAAACTGGAATGATTGTTGCGTTGTTTTATATCAATAGTATAAAATACAGGCTTTGTAGGTGCTCTTAATTCAGGAGGCGTGTAATGCCTACTTACCTTTCAATTATCTTTCTTTTTAAGATCTTCTTGTAATATCTAATATTTCATTTTTTTCCTATATCCTTAGACATTGTCATTTTTCATAATTTTGCAGGGTCTAGGAGGAATTACAAGTATGCACTAAAGTTCTCTTCCAAGATATCCCTTATTTATCAAATTATAAATGTCTTTGTAATAATCCCATTGGAAGTATCTCCTGTAATTAACATAGCTATCCTTCTGTTTGCCATTAGGTTGATTTCACTTCATTTTCTAGTAAACACTCATCAGCATCTTTATATGTACAACATTTCTCATATTGTTGAGCAACATCCTTGGCCTTTACCTATTAGATGCAACCATCAGACACACCCCGCCCCAGGCACATTGTATAAACTGGGTATTTGTAAAAATACTATTTTCAGTGGGTTTTTCTCTCCCATTGTAGAGATTTTAAATGAGTATTATATCTTCTAAATTGAAATGTAATAGCACTGTATCATTTCTGCGTAGGTTAGAAATTGTTTTTATTGGTTAAGAACAGACTTGTTACACACTATCTTGTTTTCATATGTATAGCACATAGTGGTCTCTCATCAGCTTTTTAAATTTATTATGAAAATCTTTGTATATCAGGTTGTCATTGCCATCTTTTAATATAATTTTTATTTTTTCTTTGTTTTTTTTTTAAGATTTTATTTATTTGAAAAAGAGCACAAGAGCGGGGTGGGTTGGGGCAGAGGGATAGGCAGACGCCTGGCTGAGCCGGGAGCCTGACAGTGGGGCTGGATGCCAGGACACTGGGGTCATGACCTGAGCTGAAGTCAGAAGCTTAACTGACTGAGCCACCTAGGGACCCCTCGGTATAATTTTAAAAGTCACAAATAACAGACTGGCTCTAAGACAGTGGTTTTCAACGAGCCAGTTCTGCACCCCTCACCCCCACTGTGAAAGATATTCAGCAGGAATTGGACATAAATTTGATGTTCACAGCTGGGAGGAAGAGTTTCTACTAGCTTCTACTGGGTAGGGGCCAGGATGCTGCTAAACATCCTACTGTGCATGGGATAAGTCCCACAACAAAGATTTCTCCAGCCTAAAATGTCAGTGCCAAGGTTGAAAAACCATGATATTAGATATTTAAGTATAAATAGAGATCTTGGGGGGGGGTCCTTATGTTTAATTCTGCCCTATCTTATCTCTCAGGTATTACTAGAATAATTCTGTGCTCAGGTGTGTGTTTTTCCCGTAAATATAGTTAATCCCATGACACCTGATTGAATCACTGTTGGGTAAATGCGTTGTATTCATGCCATTTTAATTTTTCCAGGCCAGTTGGACAAATGCAAGTAAAAAGCAGCGCGAAAAGCTACTTGAGCTGATACGTCGCCTTGCAGAAGATGATAAAGATGGAGTGATGGCCCACAAAGTATTGAACCTGCTGTGGAATCTGGCCCACAGTGATGATGTACCTGTAGACATCATGGACCTGGCTCTCAGTGCACACATAAAAATACTAGATTATAGTTGCTCACAGGTAAGGTATCCCCCTTTGTTCACCTTTTCTGATCCTTAACTCAGCATAGCTTAGATACAGAATATTTCCACATCTTTCGATGTTCTTTTTGACATGATCTTTAAAAATTGACTCACTTCCTTCATGTAAGTGCCTTCCTCATGTTAGGTCTCTATGTCAAAGTTTTGTGTATTATCTGAAAACATTTTAGTCTCCTTGGGAGAAAAGACAGTATTTGAAAAAAACAAAACAAAACAGATGGGGCACCTGGGTGGCTCATTTGGTTAAGCAACTGCCTTCAGCTCAGGTCATGATCCCGGAGACCCGGGATCGCGTCCCACATCGGGTCTCCTGCTTGGCAGGAAGCCTGCTTCTCCCTCTCTCACTCCCCCTGCTTGTATCTTTAAAAAAAAAACAAACAAAAAAAAACAGGTTATAAAGTAGTAGTACTGTCAGATGCGTGGTGCTGAAGTTATCAGTTTTAAATAGATCATGAGATACTAAGGCTGATTAGAAGTAAGAGACTTTTGAGTTCTTTTTGTCCACAGGGAAATTCAGAAAAATTAATAGAATTTTCTGAGTAAAAAATTTTGAGCCTTGCCTTTGAGTAAGTCACACAACAGCTTCCCTGCATTGACTTGTAGCATGTTAACTATTAATTTATGGTAAAATTAAAACTGTTGATTAAATAATTTTCCACTTGTTAAAACTGCTACACTGATGAACTGAAGTTTAGGTGAGAGCTAATAAGCTCAGGTAGGTGTATATGATTCAGATGCCACTCAGTTTTTTTCACTGTACTTGCTTTTTAACACTTCATTAAATATTTAGTATATCAAATACTAATAAGAACCTTCAGTTTAAATTATTTCATTAAACAGAGACACACACACAATCTAAATTTAGACTTCTTAGGTGCAGAAACCTGCATTTCTGATTACTATTGATTTAGGGGAAAGAGTAAAAGTAGGAGTAGTGAATGATCATATTTGAAATAATTTTGAGTTTATAATTTTATATGTCCATCTTTTTTTTTTTTGAAGACTTTATTTATTTATTTGACAGATCCCAAATAGGCAGAGAGGCAGGCAGAGAAAGAGAGGGAAGCAGGCTTCCCGCTGAGCAGAGAGCCCGATGTGGGGCTTAATCCCAGGACCCTGAGTTCATGACCTGAGCCAAAGGCAGAGGCTTAACCTGCTGAGCCACCCAGGCACCCTATATGTCCACCTTTTTGTGTATATGTCCATATGTCCTTATTTTGATTTTCAGTGGAACTTCTTTTTTTAATGAGTTGCTATACCATTATTTTCTTGGTAAAGTAGAAATTTTTGGTGTCCCTCACTATGCTAAAACATGTGTCCTTATTTTGATTTTCAGTGGAACTTTTTTTTTATGAGTTGCCATACCATTATTTTCTTGGTAAAGTAGAAATTTTTGGTGTCCCTCACTATGCTAAAACATAATGTCCTTATTTTGATTTTCAGTGGAACTATTTTTTTAATGAGTTGCCATACCATTATTTTCTTGGTAAATTAGAAATTTTAGGTGTGCCTCACTATGCTAAACCAGTCCCATATAGAATAACAATTGGGGTTATGTGTTATCACTGAAATTTATTATATGATAAAATTCTTTGAAACATTGGATAGGGCTGTTTTACTTTCTGTCGTTTTGATAGTATATGTGAAATAATAATGTATTTACTGCTTTTTAACACTGTTAAGCTCTTTTCTTCCATTACTGCATGCTTGTGATGATGATCTTAAAAGAAAAGCCCTATTTTATCATTGGAGATGGAGTTTTCTTGTGTGTGACCTATCTAAAACATTGAAATTTTTTGTCGAAGGACCGTGACACACAGAAGATCCAGTGGATAGATCGCTTTATAGAAGAACTTCGTACAAATGACAAATGGGTAATTCCTGCACTGAAGCAGATTAGAGAAATTTGTAGTTTGTTTGGTGAAGCCCCTCAAAATTTGAGGTAAGGCTTCTAACAGAAAGTTTCTGTTAGAAACTTTCGTTTTTATATTTTATTGAAAAGAAATAGCATTGTCACTTGGTAAAAGCAAATTTTTCAAAAGAATGAGTGGGGAGTTGCTAGGATAAGAGAAGGGTTAATTTGAAATACAAGACTCTGTATCATATCCACACCCTTGATTCTTTTGATTAGAAAGTAAACCACAATTAAGTGATAAATACCAGAATCAGCAATATTCTGTATTACTCACGAAAGATGATAAGATACGGTTTAAGATATTTTTGATTGATTTTAGCTAAATTTCTGTTTAATAGTGGTATGTATGTATATATTTATAAATAGTGTTCTTTAAATATAATCGTCTTCCATGCCGAATTCTGGTTACTAGAATAACTTGTCCTGGTAGTTTTTGTTTATAAGAGTTGGAACAGATAATGGCGAAAGTTAAAAATAATGTGCAGAGATTGAGAGCTAGGTGTAGTACCAAGAATATTTATAGTGGGTCAGGATTCCTGGGTATTACCCTTGTGTCTAAAGAGTCATATCATCTTGTAAAGACTTATTAATTGAAAGAAACATTTTTCTTACGTGTAAAATTAGATGATTCCCAAAGATCCTTTGCAGCTCTAGATTGTTAAGATTATGCCTAAGACAGAAAAGACCATATATATTTTGGTTTTAGTTGTTGAACTTTGTCTCAGTTTTTTCCAAAGGCTTGAAAAAATACAAAATTAGAAAATCTGTAGAGATAATTCAGTGAAGAAAATCCAGACATATACCTTATTAACAGTAACATTTACTTTAGGGACATATTTTTATTTTGGGGCCACTGTACATAATGCCTCTTTGCCTTTATCTAATGAATTAATTTGTTGTAGAAAGAGTAGTTTACATACTGTTTCAGGGTACAGTGGCTTCATTCTCCACTAGAACAGTAATGCCTTCAAGAGTTTATTGGTTTCAGTGAAGGTAGCAGAACAGGTTGGAAAGGAACTAGATGTCTTTCTGGTGATATATTTCTGTGGGCAAATATGGGTACAAACCATGTCCCAGAATGTACCTTGAGTGGCTAATAAAGAAAATTTTACAGAAAGCATTTTCTTTGATCAAATTCTTCACTATTATGGCATAATCTTTGTGGTGCTAGTCTTGCAAGGATTATGTTCCTGTTTTATAATTCTGGAAATAATCATGTTAACTTACACAAGTGCTTTAGTACTTCTATAGTAGAAGAGTAGAAATTAGTTGTTGAAGTAGACGCCCATGTTGTGAGATTGGAGAATATTAATGTATAATTTCCATGTAAATAAGAGTAATGGAATAAATGTCTGATTTTTGAGGCATTATTTTCTTTTAAATTACTTGATATTGTTATTAAAGAAAGTAAATGGTCGAGTATAACTCTATCATGAGGAAAACCATTTACAATGTTTTAAGTAGTAGCTAAAAATTTAGATTGTATAAGCTCTTTTGATTACAACGGAGTTTAATTGCCTAATTATATTGTTAAGTTCTTCTCGTTTCAGTCAAGCTCAGCGAAGTCCCCATGTATTTTATCGCCATGACTTAATCAATCAACTTCAGCACAATCATGCCCTAGTTACTTTGGTAGCCGAAAACCTTGCAACTTATATGGAAAGCATGAGGCTGTATGCTAGAGGTATGTATTGTAACCTCACATGAAATACGGGAAATAATGGCAACTTCCCAGCATTTTTTTCATCAGTTACTTCACAAATGGACAACACAAGTATTTTAAAAGATGGGTGGTGATGATGGGTCTTATTAACTGTGTTCCTTTATGAGCTTATGTTCCATTTTTACTCTGAATTTTTACCCACCCTAAATTCCAAACCAGCATTTCACAGCTCTTTCTTTAGTGCTTGCCTTCCCTACTCTCATTAAATTGAATTCTTTTTGTTCCCCGGGAGTTCTGCCTGCCTGTATTATGTAATTGGTTGTTACCTTCTTTGGAATGTACTTGACTCATTCTCAACCTTTGTTTCCTTACTACCATCACCTTTATTTTTTCATGAAAATTTGTGTTCTCTAAGTCTGTTCTTGTATATGTTGTATGTTATAGCTCCTTTATAATCCTAAGTCCTTATTTCATAAGTCTTTTAGAAAATTCATAAGAACGATGTGAAACTACAAGAATCCATATGTTTATGTTGGTTTTCAAAGTGTGAATTTGTTTAAACATATTAGGGTAGAGTTTCCTGAGGTCTCAGCAGGCAGTTTTGAAGTTCCTACTGTATGTGGAGCTGTTTCAGTACTCTTTTTTTTTGCCCTCTGGCAGTTGTGTTTATCTGTGCCTAGGGTAAGATGGTTTTTTGTTTTGTTTTGTTTTGTTTTTAGGATTTTATTTATTTATTTGACAGAGAAACACAGCGAGAGAGGGAACACAAGCAGGGGAGTGAGAGAGGGAGAAGCAGGCCTCCTGCCAAGCAGGGAGCGTGATGCGGGCTCAATCCCGGGTCTCCGGGATCATGACCTGAGCTGAAGGCAGTCGCCCAACCAGCTGAGCCACCCAGGCGCCCCAAGGATGGGTTTTTATACATATTCCACTGTCTTAGAGGCCCAGCTTTGTTCCCATAGCCATACAAAGAAAACTTTCTACTGTCACTGCTAGAAATAGAATTGAATATAATGGTTCCTGAACATAGTACTGATTTAACATTTTATCATCAGTAAGAGTCTGCAGAAGCCAATAGTTATATATATTTAAAATAGTATTTCTAATACTCTTTATTTGAAGAGTAGATTAGACCCTGGAATTCTTGAATAAAATCTCAAGTTGCTTATAAATCATAGGATTTGCTTAACATAGGAGATATATATTTTCCCATCTAAAATTTAGATAAATGTAACGGAAAAATTAAGTAACTCTTCAGATATGCATACTAATTGTATTGACTCCTTTGTTCTTCGATTTATCCCCTTCTGGGCCTGAGTCCTCCTAGGCAGTAGATTGGAGAGCTAGATAAGCAGTCTAAGCATCAGGTGACTGATAGGCACCAGGGGGTGATCTTGTACCATTTTAGGCCTGAGTTCCTTCTAATCAGCATGGCAAGATAGTTGGAGCGATATAGGCATGTGACCATGTAATTTATGTTCTCTACCAAATGCAACCAAAATCTGAGAGAAGTACAAGAGGTTTCTGTGTAATACGCCCAGTCACTCAAGCATCTGGGCTCAGTTTAACATAATGCAGATTCTTTGTTATGGTCTCATCTCTTCTTTCTGGTACAGAGTCCTCACAAATGCCATATGGGCAGTCCTTCTGCCCAAAATGGGGCCATATAAATCATGTACTGCAATGCTAATTTTTATTTACTTCATTTGTATGTGATGTTTCAATTCTTTTCATTGCCAGAAGTTGAGTACTGTGCTGTTGGAATGGTCAGGAGATGATGGTGCATGTGCAGTTTAGCCTCACTAGGGTTTCCAGCTTTGTTTTAGTCCAATTCTACATGAGTCATTGCTTCATTTCAATTTTATTGTCACAAGAAGATTTTCAGTCTTCAGTTTTCTCTCTTTAAATTGTCTGTAGTTCCATAAGTGAGAAGTATAACTCTTGATAGAAGTGAGATTGTCTAGATTTGAAAGTCACTAAAAATATATTAGGTGTATGACCTTGGGCAAGTCATGTATGCTGGAGCAATGCCCAGCACATAGTAGTAAGCTCTTGGATTTTTGTTATAGACATTCCCCTGAATTCATTGACACACCTTCTTTTTCTCCTAGTTTTGATATCTTTTCCTCCTTTAATACAATACTCTTCTGATTAATATCAAACGGTCAGTCTACAGATCCTTAAATATGGGGAGGGGGGTGAGTACTTTTTAAAACTAGTAAATTTCTTCTATAATAAACTTTCTGCAGTATTAAGTCACTTTTGTGATAACATCAACCACCAATTTCTGAATTTGGAATTCTAAAGTAAATTACAGGTTTTGTTTCTGTATAATGGAAGTAGTGCATAGATCTCATTTGCAGGATGACATCAGGCTTCCACAGTTTTGTGATACTCTTAATTTCTGATAACTTTTCTATCAGTATTATGTATTTTTCCTGCCCATATTTCATCTCCACCAGCATCTTTAGTTTTGGAATAAAATGTTTTTACAGTAGTGTGGTCAGCTGATTACCTCCTGTTTTTTTTAATATTACTTAGAGTAATGAATTTATTAAAATTCTCTCCAATATTAATCATGTGTTCTTACTCCTAATGTCTTCAGATACTAGTGCTTACAAGTCATCCTTTATAAAAGTTTCTTAGCGCATACAACAAAGTAGAAGACTGCTTTTAATTTTCACTCACATTTTGCATTATTGGTAGGGTAGTCATTGTATTGACTTGAACTTTTATTGGTAGTTTTATTTACCATTTTTCCTGGTTTCCAGATAGAGTTGTAGGACTCGTCTTCATTATATATCGTATTTTTGCTTGACTACCACTTCCAGTGACCTTTTCCCAATCTCTTACATCCAGTACTGGAAGTTTTTAGGAATACTTTTCACATAAAAGATTTTTTTCATGAGCATCATTCACCATCAGTGCTCTCTGTGTGTTAGGGTCAAATCCTGGTCTAGATATTCTCAGCTCTGGCTTGTTCCTACATATCAGTCATGAGATTTGGTTAAACCTGTGTGGGCTCTTTAGCTTATAGTTCTCTAGAGTAATGGTTATTTCCAAGGCCTGGTGTAAGGAAAATACATAAGATGGTCCTCCAGTATCTTATTTTAGAAAGTTAGAAAGGGCTTAAAGAATTGTGTTATGGGGTGCCTAGATGACTCAGTTGGGTGAGGATCCGACTCTAGATTTCAGCTCAGATCATGATCTAGGGGTCATGTGATCAAGCCCCAAGTCAGGTTCTGCACCAGCAGCAAGTCTGCTTGCGATTCTTGATCTTTGCGCCCCCCTCCACCGAATGTGTGCATATTCTCTCAAATCTTTAAAAAAAAATCTTGTTGACATGTCAGAAACACTATCCAAAGTAAATTATAAAAATAACCCATTAAATAAAATACAGACCCCCTAAGTCCATGCTGCAAGAGAGGGAAGTGTACCAACTAATATATGTAGAACATGTGATGGTAGTAAAAAAAAAACACCAAAAACACCCATGGGATGAGCAGTTTAAGTTTTTGAATGGTGGGAGTAAGGTGCTCAGTGGACCTTAATTTTTAAGATTTTTTTTTTTTAAGATGATTTATTTTAGAAGGTGAGAAGAGCAAGAATCTCAGGCAGACTGTCCTCTGGGCGTGCAGCCCAACACATGGCTCGATCTCACAACCGTAAGATCATGTCTGAGCTGAAATCAAAGAGTCGGATGCTTGGCCAACTAAGCCACCCAGGCAATCCTCAGTAGGTCTTTTCCTTAAAACCGTTTCACTGAAGTTTTAAATAATCAGAAGTACCTGGGAATTATTCTTAGGGGATACAGAAAATAGAGAAACAATTATTATTCAAGAAAATCTCTTGAAAAGAGCAGCAAGAGTCTTTAGCATTGGAGCCACGACTTTTACTCCCTCTCCCCACAGCTGCCAGATTATGGCTGTGGTTCAGCCCTGTGGCATTTCTTATCTTGCACAGTTGTTTTTCAGAAGTTGTCTTCTAAGGCAGTCATGGTACAAGAGAGACTCCCTTATCCTGCACAGTGTCTCTCATAGGGCTGAAGCTTTACTTGAGGAATGGCAGTCTGAGTATACTGAAGCTCCAGTTACTTCCATTGCCGCTTGCTATGTCATAAGATGGAAATTCTGTCCCTAGAGGGACAAACTAGAGAAAATCAGGGGCCATTACTGTTTCCTACACACCAGCACCACTCTTAGAGCCAG